>PVJO010006674.1:0-87363 GCA_004026905.1 Hystrix cristata
TAACTTCATAGTTTTACCCTTCAAATTTGCGGGGGGGGGGTTTCATTTTGTTTTGTTTTGAGACAGTGTCTCACTTTGTAGTTCTGGCTGACCTTGAACTCACTATGTAGCCCAGGCTGGCCTCAAACTCGTGGCAATCCTCCTGCATCAGCATCCAAGTGCTGGGATTGCAGGTGTGCTCTACCACACCCAGGTCTCAAATTTAGGTTTTAATCCATCTACAATTCACTCTTAGAAGTGGTAAAAGGTAGGAATAAAGTTTTAATCTTTTCTCATGCAGTGACCCATGTTTCCCACCATTGAATACTGTACTAAACAATTCCTCCATTTCCCATTTATTTGCCATGCCCGCTTTATCATATGCATCTATGATATACACACACATACTTAGGTGTTTCTGTCCTTGCATTAATGCTACCTTTTTTCTCTTCTGAGACAGGGTCTCACCATGTAGTTCAGACTAGCCTCAGACTCGCCTCCTACGTCAGCCTCCCCAATGCAGGGGTGACAGGAATGCGCTAACATATCCTGCTTGTAACATATCTTAATACCTCATAGGGCATTTGCTCTTCTTTGGTCTTCTTTTAAGGTTGCCTTAGCTGTATCAACACATAAATTTTTTTTTGAGGCAAGGTCTCGCTATCTAGTTTAAGCTGGCCTTAACTACTCACTATGTAGCCCAGGCGGGCCTTGAACTCCAGGTGATCCTCCTGCCTCAGCCTCTCAAGTGCTGGAAATAGAGGTGTGCACCACAATGCCCAGCTCACACAAAATTTTTTTAATTAATTATATTGGTATACTTTTGGTATACATAATGACTACATTTATCGTAGGGAATTTTGTACCTGTACATAGTGTATCTTGATTCTTCTTTTTTTCCCATTTCCCTCCCCTTCCTTCAACCCTTCTTCCTCTCTCCACTTATGAAAGTTTGGTTTCCATTTTTTCCCCTTCTATTCTCTTTTTCTCCCCTTTTTCCTTCCTTGCCTTCCCCCTCCTCCCTCCTTGCATCCTGTCCCATTTGAACATTTTCTTTCTACTTCCCAGTATCTGTCATCCATTTTGGTCCTTATTTAACCTTTCAGTTTCTCACACAAGAGAAACAATACAATATTTAAACATGTGTATCTGATGTATTTTGCTTAAAATTATGTTTTCAAAGTATATCCATTCACCTAAAAATGTCTCGAGTTTATCCTTCTTTATGACAGAGTAGTACTTTGTTGTATATAAAACTACATAGTCTTTATACATCATCCATTGATGGGCATCTGGGGTGTTTCCAAGATTTAGCTATTACAAATTGTGCTGCTATGAACGTAGGTGTGCATATTGTCTCTGGCAAATGATGCTTTTAATTCTTTAGGGAAGATACCATGAAGGGGAATAGCTGGGTCAAATGGAACCTCTAATTTAAGTCTTTTGAGGAATCTCCATACTGATTTCCATATTGGTTGCACCAATTTACACTCCTACCTACAGTGGAGGAGGGTTCCTTTTTCCTCACAACCTTGCCAGCATTTGTTATTGGTTGATTTCCTGGTAATAGTCATTCTTTCACCTCTAGAACCATTACTAATGGAGACCTGGACATCAATGCAGAGAGTCAGTCATGTACAGACCTTTCTTTGCCAAAGCAGCAACAGTATATAAATGAGCAGGAATGAGTTTGGGAGTATTGCTTCCCTTTCAATTTCACTGAAGAGTTTGAGGACTAGTGGCATTAGATCTTCTCTAAAGTTCTTGTAGAATTCAGCAATGAATCCTTCAGGACCTGGGCATTTCTTTGTCTGTAGGTTTTGAATTACATCTTCAATTTCATTGGTGACATTATATTATTTAGAATGTTTACATCTTCTTGATTCAGGTTTGGTAACTTGCATGTATCTAGGAATCTGTCCATTTTTTCTGTGTTCTCCATCTTATTAGAATACAGGTTCTCAAAGTAGATATTTGATGATCTTCTGGATTTCCGCAGGATCTATGTGATTATGCCATTTTCATTCCTAATTGCATGGATTTGAATCTTTTCTTTCCTTTTTTTGATAAGGTTGGCTAAGGGTTTGTCGGTTTTATTTAATCTGTCAAAAAAATAACTCTTTGATGCATTCTTTGTATTATTTTCCTAGTCTTGATTACATTAATTTCAGCTCTGATCTTTATAAAAGCTTTGGGCTTGACTTGCTCTGCTTTTTCTAGTAAGAGGTTCAATATTAGGTCATCTATTTGAGCTCACTCTGTTCTTCTTTTCTTTTCTTCTTTTTTTTTTTTTTTTGGTGCTGGGGATTGAACTCAGGGTATTGTGCTCGCAAGGCAAGCACTCTAACCACTGAACTACATTCCCCAGTCCTTGACTCTGTTTTTCTGATGTGGGAATTCACCACTATAAATTTCCCTCATAGGACTGCTTTCATTGTGTCCCATAAATTCCTGGATGTTGCAGTGTCATTGTCATTTAATTGTAGAAACTGGGCTGGGGATTTAGCTCAGTGGTTAGAGTGCTTGCCTGGCAAGCACAAGGTCCTGAGTTCGATCCCCAGCACCAAAAAGAAAAAAAATTGTGGAAACTGTCTAGTTTCTTTTTTAATTTCATCTGTGACCCATTGGTTATTCAGGAAGTGTTATTTAATTTCCATGTGTTTATCGCAGTTTTTGTGGTTTCTTTTGCCATTGATTTCCAGTTTCATTGCACTGTGACCTGATAATATGCATGGGATAATTTCAATTATTTTGCACTTACTTAAGCATGTTGTATGAGCTAGTATGTGGTCTGTTTTGGAGCACATCTTATATGTAGCTGAGAAGAAAATGTACTCTGATGTCATGGGATGGAACACTCTCTAGATGTCTACTAAGTCCCTATGTTCAAAGCTTTGGTTCAGCTCTGATGCTCCTTCGTTGATTTTTTTTGTTTAGTTGATTTGTCTGTTCATGACAGTGGAGTGTTAAGTGTTCCATTGCAATTGTATTAGTGTTTTTCAGGTTTTTTTGTATCCATTAGTGTCTGTTCTATATAGTTGGGTGTGCCAGTATTTGGTGCATATATGTTTATGATTGTTATCTCTTCCTCCTGGATTGTTCCCTTAACAACCAGGCTAGGTGTGGGGGCACATGTCTGTAATCCCAGCACTCTGGAGGCTGAGGCAGGAGGATTGCTATGAATTTGAGGCCAGCCTGAACTACATAGTGAGTTGAAGGCCAGCCTGAAGTACAGTTTGACTCCATCTCATAAGTAAATATTTATAAATATATTTATATTTTTATATTTCTTTTCTATAAATATAAAATTTTTATATTTCTTTTCTATAAATATAAAATTTTTATATTTATATATATTTATAAATATACACATGTGTGTGTGTGTGTGTGTGTGTGTGTGGGTGTGTATAAAATTTTAGCCAGGCATGGAGGTACACTCCTGTAATCCCAGCACTCAGGAGGCTGAAGCAGGAGGATCACTGCAAGTTCAAGGCCAGCCTGGGCTACATAATGAGTTCAAGGCCAGTCTGAACTACATAGCAAGACCCTGTCTCAAAAAAAAAAAAAAAGGATTTTTAATCTCCTAGATATCTATTTCCTGGAATCCAGTTCTTTCCTCTTTGGGGCAGTTATGGCTTCCATCACTTTCCTAAGCTCCTCTATTTTTTTTTTTCCTGTCTGAATCTACTCTAGATTCACTAAGCATGTCCTCCATCATGGTCATCATCTGTAGTTATCTGTAAAATTATTTCTCATTTTTTTTCTAGAGCCTCATTCATCTGCTCTGTTACTTCCACTGCTCCCATTTCAGAAAGTTCAGCTGGGTGCCTTTTGATTTCTTCCACCTCAGTACTCTCTGGATTTGCCTTGGGTGAGCTTGAGGTCTGGGGTTGCATCTTGCTTCTGTGCCTTGTCATTTTCTACTTTATTTTAGTTTGTTTTGTGCATCGATGCTTGTAAATTGCTTATGGTAGGTTGCTTTCTTAGTATCGATATTTCCTTAGGAAATGAGTACTTTTCAGAGATGTCTTCTAGGTGTAGCCAGCTTTTGAGTCTGTCCCAAGATCCTACCTCTTCATTTTATTAGGGATGAGAAGTTGCTGACTACTTGGCCTAGCACCCAGTTCTTTGGTACTAGACTATGGTATTGTTTATGACCTCCACAAAATCTTGGTATGGGCATACAAGGAAGATCAATTGATCACAACAACTATGTCACCTTGGCTAAAGTAGTACCATCTGCAGTAACAATAGCATCAAGCACAGTCTAGAAAATGACAAAATGTGGTAATTTAATTTGCCACCTTTAACCATAGGCATGATTTATAGTTATATAAAAAATCTATACCAAATCAGAAAATTATATACAGTAAATGTCCACTCAATGGAGTGATTTTGCCCTCAGGGGAGAAAATTTAAAAGGGATAATAGGAAAAAATAGATAAATAAAAGAAGTGAAAGAGATTAGAAGGAAGGCTGAAGGACAAAGGAAAATGACCCAAGCTTTGGGAAACTGGTGAAGAAGACAGGAGGGAAAGAAAGAAGGAAGAATAAAAACAAAAACTAAACTAAACCAAACAAACAAACAAAAAAACTAAAAATAATGTTCACGCTCAGTAAAAGAAAAAAGAAACAAGAAAAAATAAAAGCAAAGACAATAAAAGATTTCTCTGTTATTTCAAGTGTGTGCTTATCTTCTGGAGTCTACAGTTTTGTGATGGTGTCCAATTCAGGGTGTGTCTCCACTGTCACTGGTAGACAAAGGAGGCAGACAGAGCCCAGATCCATGCTGGATGATCCCAGCAATTTGTAGTAGGATGAAGATAGGGTGCTGGATAATTCCATCGAGCCTGCAGTAGGAATAAGGCAGAGTTCCAATTCTGATGCTTTCAGCTCCATAGAAGTTCAGTCTGATTGTGGCCTCTCGTGAGGTTGGGGCCTGAGTTGTTCAGCCTGCAACACTCTGGGTGTCTCTTACAAGCCTGACCTCAGCTCCTTGATCCTGCACGTCTCCCATGGTTGTCCCTCACCCAGTCACTGGGAGGCCTGAGATGAAGCCAGCTCGTGGCTGCTCTGAGTCCCAGGGTCAGTCGGCCGTCCCTAAAATGGCATCTGGCCAAGCACCCTCTCCAGGGGACTCAGCAGAGGCTTGGACTGGAGTCACTCACCAGCTGTCGTAGCTCCCAACATCCACTGACTGCTCTGTTCCACTAGTGCTTTTCTCCCTGGAGGTCTCTGGAGTCATTCTCTTCATTGTGTCTCCGTAGATACGATCTTCCTTTGTCACACCAGGAGCAGTGGAGAAAGTACAGATTGGCCCCTTCCTTTTTCCAAGCTAAGTTCTGTCTCTTCACTTTCTCTGTGGGATCCAGTTTTCCCTTCAGATCCTTCCTGGGTCCTGGAGATCCACCTCTCCCCTTCCTTCCCCAAGTTGTTATATTCCAGTGTCTGGGTTCTGAATCTCAGAGAGATTGATTTGCTGTTGTTTACAACTTCACCATCTTCACAGAAGTCCTCCATACAAATTTTAAAATGAATCTTTCCAAGGTCTTCAAAAATCCAACTGGGGCACCGGTTGTGTTGGCGTACCACCTATGATCCCAGCATTCAAGAGGCTGAGGCATGGGGATCGCTGAGACTTCAAGGCCACCCTGAACTACATAGCAAGACCCTGTCTCAAAAAAAAAAAAAAAATCCAACTGAGATGTTGATGCTGACTGTACTGGAGGAATTTACATTTAATAAATTACTCCATTTAAGAGCATGGAATGTCTCCTCATTTGTTCAGTGCACACTGTTCTTTTTTTTTTTTTTTTGAGACAGGGTGTCACTAATGTAGTCCAGGCTGGCCTTGAACTCATAGCAATCTTCCTGCCTCAGCCTCCTGAGTGCAGAGATTACAGGCATGCACCACCATACCTGGCTCATTTTCAGATTTTTGACAATGTAGTAAGTGAGAAAGGGTATGTCAGTGTAGTTTGGTTTCGGTTTAGGTTTTGGTATTAGATTTTTGAGACAGGGTCTCACTATGTAGTTCAGGCCAACCTTGAACTCACTGTGTAGCCCAGGCTTGCCTCAAACTCATAGCAATCGTCTTGCCTCAGCCTCCCAAGTGCTGGCTTACAGGCATGTGCCATGACACCTGGCACTTTTTTTTTTTTTTACGTATAGAAGCTTTGTCACTATCAGTTTTCAATATGTTTTTCTAGCTTGTCATACTTTTTACTGTGCTAATGGATTTTTTTCCAGGCAAATTTTACATTTATGTAAACTAATTTATCTATTTTTTCTTTTTTAGTCACGGTCTTGCCATGTTGCCCAGGCTAGTTTTGAATGCCTGGGCTCAAACAATCCCCCTGCCTCAGCCACTTGAGTAGGTAGGACTATAGACTTGTGCCCACCATATGTTTATTTTATGGATTCTAGATTTTGAATCATGGTTTTATGATACGTTGCATGAATGACCCCAATTTTTCATGTTTCTCTGCTTCTATAGCCTTTGGTAGTAACCTCTCATACTGCCTCTGAGCCTGACCATGTGTCTTACTTTCACCAACAAGATAGTAGCAAACTTGATATAACCATTGACTTGAGAAAGTTCTGCTTCCTCTCTTGGACCTCTGCCACAGCTATGAGAATGTACCTAGGTTAGCCTGCTGAAGGTCTATGACAGCAAGTACAAAGGAGCTTGGTCATCTCACCTGATGTGTCCTATAGCAGTCAGCCTCCAGCTAAGCTGCCAGCTGAGTATAGACACATGAGCCATCCCAGCTGAGATCAATGAGTCTGGTGCTGATCATAGAAATTTCCAGAGGACCCACAGACCCTGTCAAAGTTTTGGTACATAAATCTTCGGTTTTATTTGCAAAGCATTATTGTGGCAGGCGCCTCCTATTATTGTTCCTCCTTTCTAGAGCTATCCTGGCCATATTTGGTTATTAATTTTCCTTATGAACTTTAGAATTAGTCTGTTTAATTAAAAAAAACAGGGAAAATGGTATTTTTAATGAACTTACACTAAATTTATAAATTAATTTGAAAGCCAGGCATGATGGCACATGCCATCAAAGCTACTCAGGAGGCTGAGACAGGAGGATCACTTGAGTCCTGGAATTTGAGAGTAGCCTGGACAACATAGTAAGACCCTGCCGCCCTCCCCCCCAAAAAAGTTATTTTGAAGCTCAGTCTGGCTCCTTGAATCTACTTCCATCAGTTCCCACACTCACTTGTCAGAACCCCAGTAGTCAAAATGATGAGAAAATCAAGAGCAAGGAAGTCTTGGCTGCTGCAGGAAATAAACTTGTGGTAGTTGACTCCTCATCCATGTGGTACAGGCCTTACAAAATGATCAAGCCTTTTTACATTCACTGTCTGAAAAATATTTCAACATGTTGTTCCTTGAAGTAGATGTGGATAACTGTCAGGACATGGCTGCAGAGTGTGAAGTCAAATGCATGCCAACCTTCCAGTTCTTTAAAAAATGTCAAACCTGTCCTGGTTGCGCACACCTGTAATCCCAGCACTTAGGAGACTGAGGCAGGAGAATGAGAATTGCCGCAAGTTCAAGGCCAGCCTGGGCTACATAGTGAGTTTAAGGCCAGGCTGAATTACAGAACGAGACCCTGTATCAAAAAAAGAAAAGAAAAGAAAAGCTTGAAACCACCATTAATGAATTAGTCTAATTGTGTTTTCTGAAAAATGTAACCAGTCATCAGCTATCTAAAACATGTAATTTTTTTATTTATGATAAGTATGAATTATGGAAACTACTCAGCTACCATCTGATTATAATAGGCAACAAAATATTGATTCTACTCTTTTAAAAATCAATTTGAAAGCCAGGTGTGGTGGCAGACACCTGTAATCTGTCCCAGCACTCAGGAGGCTGAGCCAGGGAGATCTCTGTGAGTTCAAGGGCAGCCTAGGCTACATAGTGAATTCAAGGTCAGCCTGACCTATATATTGAGACCCTGTCTCAAAAAAACAGAAAAAGGGGGGCAGGGATTGGAGATTTAGCTCAGTGGTAGAGCACTTGCCTCACAAGTGCAAGCCCCTGAGTTTGATCCCCAGCACAGAAAAAAAAAATCCCCCAAAATCAAATCAATTTGACATGTTTATGATTCTAAGTCTTTCTATCTAATAAGAACATGGGATGCCTTTCCATTTTTGTTCCTTCAGGATGTTATAAATGTTTCTCTTGAAGTTTTTGGACACTTTTTTTGTTTTCTTCTTTGTGGGTTTTGTTTTGTTTTTTTTCAAGACGGGATCTTGCGGTGTATTTCAGGTGCCCTTGAACCCACTGTGTTGCTCCTGCTGGCCTTGAACTCTCGGCAATCCTTCTGCCTCAGCCTCATAAATGTTGGGATTATGGATGTGTAACACCATGCTCTCCTGGTTTTGAGCACTTTTTAGAAGGTGGTTTCTAAGTATTTTATATTTTATGTTGGTATAAACATGGAGCCTTCTCTTCTATGTACCTTCTGAATGATTTCTACATATTGATTTTGCATCCTCCTACCTTACTGAATTTTCTCACAAGTAGTATTTCTAGTGATTTGTTTGGGTTTTCTAGCAGTATAATCTTATAATCTATAAATAGTGATAATTTCCCTCTCTGGAATCTCTCTCTTTCTCTGTCTCTGTCTCTGTCTCTCTGTGTCTGTCTCTGTCTCTCTCTGTGTGTCATCTCTCTCTCTCTCTCCTCATCTCTATCTCTCTCCAGTACTGGGGATTGAAACACTGGGCCTTCACACTGAACTACTTCCCCAGCCCTTTTTTATTTTTTATTTTGAGACAGGATCTCACAACATCTCTTAAATTGCCCAAGGGGGCTGGGGATTTAGCTCAGTGATTAGAGTGCTTGCCTTGTAAGCACAAGGGCCTGAGTTCGATCCCCGGCACCACCAAAAAAAAAAAAAAAAAAAAAAAAAAAAATTTAAATTGCCCAGGTTAGGCTTGCAATTGGAATACGTGTGTACTACCACACCCAGCTTTATTTCTCTTTTCTAATTTTACAATATTCAGTTATAAGAGAAAGTACAGACCCTTACCTGATTTCTGATTTAACATATAAATGCTGCTAGTTTATCCTGTTTAAGTAAAATGATGGCCTGGGGGAGTCTGTCTATCTATCTATCTATCTATCTATCTATCTATCTATCTATCTAATCTATCTAGAGCAGTGGCAGCAAACCTATGGCATGTGTGCCGGAGCAGGCCGTTTGTACCATTGAAAGCTCTAAAAGTTTCGCTATCACTGACCTGCAGAGACAAAACATCATATATCTTTCATTGAATTGTTTGAAATAAAAAATGGATGTTGAATTTTGTTAATTACTCTTTCACACCTCTGAAGATGACAAAAGGATTTTTCTACTTCAATTGAATAATCCATTACATTCTATTAACGGATTTCCTAGCATTGAACAATTCTTGTTTCCTAGATCCCACACAGTAATGGGTTCTGTTTGCTAACATTAGTATTCATAAGTGGAGATTAGTCTATATGGTTTTCTTTTTCCTGTAGAATCTTTATCAAAATCTTGGTATCAGTGTTATCCTCACTTCATAAAAAGATTTAAAAGTGAGTTGGGGCTGGGCATGGTGGCACATGCCTGTAATCCCAACACTCAGGAGGCTGAGCCAGGAGGATTCCTGCAAATTCTAGGCCAGTCTGGGCTACATAATGAGTTCAAGGCCAGCCTAGACTACTGTACATAGCAAGACCCTGTGTCAAAAATAAGTGAGTCAGGCATGGTTGCACATGCTCATAATCCCGGCACTCTGGGGGGCAAGGGCAGGAGGATCACAAGTTCAACCCAGTCTAGGCAATTTATTTTTGTTTTTGTTTTTTAAAACAGGGTCTCGCTATGTAGTTGAGGCTGGCCTTGAACTCACTATGTAGCTCAGGATGGCCTCCTGCCTCAGCCTTCCAAGTGCTGGGACTACAGGTATACATCACCATGCCTAGTTGCAGTCTAGACAATTTAGAAATTTAGTGAGACCCTGTGTTAAAAATAAACAATTTAAGGGCTGTGGGTGTGGTTTAGTGGCATAGCACTGGCCTAGTGAGTACAAGGACCTGGGTTTGATCCCCAGCACCACAAAAAAGTATGAAACAAAACACATTGGCCCTTAAAATAAAAATTGTCTAAAAGGACTGGAGATATAGCTCAGTACAAAGGCCCTGTGTTAAATCCCTAGTGTTACCAGGTTTGGGGTGCTGGAGTCTCCTTCTGGAGGTGGTTTCTAGGTTCTTTCTGTCCTGAGCAAAGAATTGGCCAAGACAGGCACAAATGGTAGTAAAGTTTTACTAAAGTTAGGAAAAAAAGTAACAGGCTCTACAGAGTGAGTTTTGGCCAAATAAAAGTAAGGAAAGAAGTACACCCTACAGAGTGAGGGCAGGCCACCATGCAGGAACAAACAGAGTGGCAAAAACTCAATGTGGACCATCTTGTTTGTGTCACACACTCCTCAGGCTGAGGTCCAGTCTAGGCCGTCCTATGGAAAACCTGCTCGAGGTCTTGTGAGGAGTCCACATGCAGGGTTTTGGGAATTGCTCTGCACATGTGTCCTGGGATTTTGTAATTTAACAAGTCATACCTACTAATCCAGCCAGCTTTACCATGCTCTAATCTCCTGTCTCACTACTACCTCAAAAAAAAAAGTTAAAAATGTTTCTTGGCTGACAGGTGTAGCCAAGTGGTAGAGAGCTTTCCTAGCATGCAAAAGGCTCTGGGGTATGATCTCCAGTGCCACAAAAAAAAAAAAGTGTTTCTTTTTTATTTTTTGGAGCTGGGGATCAAACTCGGGGCCTTGCGCTTGCTAGGCAAGCTCTCTACCACTTGAGTTAAATCCCCAACACCAGTGTTTCTTATTTAGGCTCAGAAAAATAAAAATTAAAAAAAAAATAGGATAGGGATTACCGTATGTTCTTTCTCAGTAGTAATGGACATCCCCCTTGTTGAAAGAATCTTGTTCTTATGTTTTTGGGAAATGGATAGGTCTTTGTAACTTTCTCTTGTTCTTCTAAGGAAATTGTCCTACATGGAATTTTCTCTTTTAGAATCAGTTTTGGTAAATTATATTTTCCTATGAATTATCCGTTTTTTTCAGGTCTTTAAACCATTTGCATGGAGTTGTATAAAAAAGTATTTTACAATGTTTAAAATATCCTCTTAATGCAGGTGTGGTGGCACATACCTGTAATCCCAACACTCAGGAGGCTGAGGCAGGAGGATTACCAGGAGTTCAAGGCAGCCTGGGCTATATAGTGAGTTCAAGGCCAGCCTGACCTACATAGCAAGACCCTGTCTCAAAAAAAAAAAAACCAAAACAATAAAAATAAAAATAAAATGTCCTCTTACTATAGTTATGTCAACTTTTCATATCTTATTTTGTATATCCATATCTTTTCCTTTTCTTAATTATCCTTTTCACATCCTTAGTTCATTTATTAGTGCACTCTTCCACTGAGTGAAATCCCCAACTCTTCCTTCTTTTGAATCCAATGTTTACTCATTGACTTTTTCTTCTTTTTTTTGGTGTTAAGGATTGATACATTTCTAGCCCTTTTTTTATTTTTTATTTTGAGACTGGGTCTCACTTAGATGCCTAGGTTGGCTTTGCATTTGTGATCCTCCTGCTACAGTTTCCTGAATAGCTACAATTACGAATGTGTGCCACCACACCTTGCTTCCTTCCTTAAATACAATTCCCTTGTATTTAATATATTTTGTTTTGGTTTGGTTTGGTTTGGTTTTTTATTTTTGAGGCAGGGTCTTGTTATGTAGTAGTCCAGGTTTGTCTTGAATCACTGTGGAGCCCAGACTGGCCTCGAACTCCTGGCAATCCTCCTGCCTCAGCCTCCTGACTGCTGGGATTATAGGCATACGTCACCACACCCATTCTGGATTTAATATATTTTAAGGCTGTGAACTTTTGTCTGACCACTGCTTTACCTATATCCATAGATTCTGATATGTAATATTTTCACTATCATTATTGTCTAGAAATTCAGCCATTTTGGTGTGAGTTTCTCCTTTGGCCCAAGAACTGACAGTTTTTGCATTCTCAGATGATCCATTTTATACTAATTTCTAGTTTCACCCAGTTGTGATCAGAGAAAATTGTTTATATTAGTTTTACTTTGGGGAGCTTTCAGGTGTGGTGGCACACACCTGTAATCCCAGCACTCAGGAAGCTGAGGCAGGAGGATTGCCACAAATTTGAGGCCAGCCTGGGCTACATAGTGAGTTCAAGGACAGCCTGAACTGATAGCGAGACACTGTCTCAAAAAAAAAAAAAAAAAAACCCACTCTTTAATTTAATCTAGTTTTACTTTGAGGAATTTATTAAGATTTTCTTCTGAGCCTAATATTGATTTATTTTATTATTTTCGTGGTACTAGGAATTAAACCCAGAGCCTTTGACTGAGTTGCATCACCATCACTTTTCTTTTCTTTTATTTTGAGATAGGGTCTTTCCAAATTGCCCAGGCTAGACTCAAATTTACAGTCCTCCGGCCTCAACCTACCAGGGTGCTGGGATTATCTGTGTGTGCCCAGCTCCAATACTGATTTCACTGTTTAAATTTTCTATATTGTTACCAGGTTTTTCGTTCCTTTCATCTGTCCTGGAATGAGAAAGGAAATAAATTTCTCCTGGTTTTAGTGGTTTCAATCTATTGCTTGTTGTTCCTTGTACTTCAGGTTTCGGAAAGTTGCTATGTTATTTGATATGAAAATACTCGAAGCTTTATATCTTCATTGTGAATTATAGCTTTGTCTCAATGCCTTTTTTTTTTTTTTTTGTGCTGGGGATCAAACTCAGGGCCTTGCGCTTGCTAGGCAAGCACTCTAACCACTGAGCTAAATCCCCAAACCCTGTAATAAGCTTTTTATTTTAAAATACTTTTAGATTTACAGAGAAGTTACAAAGATAATAGTTGCCATTTAGCCTTCACCTAGTTGTCCCTATTAACATGCAGTATAACTACATTCGTCAAAAGTACAAGATTAATAATGGTACGTGTGTGTGTGTGTATGTGTGTGTGTGTGCACTTTTTGGTTTTGGTTTTTGTTTGTTTTGGTTTTTTGAGTCAGTATCTCACTAGGTAGCCCAGGCTGGCCTCAAACTTGTAGCAGTCCTCCTGCCTCAGCCTCCCAAGTGCTGGGATTACAGGGGTACACCAACATGCCTGGCTCATAATATTGGTATATTGCTCTTTACTAAAATTCAGACTTTTTTTTTCAGATTTCACTAGTTTTTTTTTTCACTACTATCCATTTTTTAATCTCAAGGTTCAATTCAGGATACCACATCACATTTATTTTAGTTAGTTAGTTAGTTAGTTTGTTCCTTTTTCAGACAGGATCTCGCTATGTAGATCAGACTGGCTTTGAGCTCACTATGTTCAAACAAACAAACAAATAAAAAAGTTTAAGTGGCCCATGCTGGCCTCAGATTCATGACGATCCTCCTACTTCAGCCTCTGGAGTGCTGGGATTACAGGCATCTGCCAGCACGCCTGGCCCACACTGCATTAGTCACCATGTCTGCTCCCATCTATGACAATTTCCTGGTATTTGTTTGTTTTTTGTGACTTTAACAGTCAATTAATTCTTATTGTTCTGAATTCCGAACTTGTCTGACATTAAGATTGCACTCTTTGCTTTATTTGTATTCGACCGATATATCTTTGCCCATTCTTGTGTTTGTATTTTGAAACATTTCTAAATCAATTTCTTAAGTGTCTCTCTCTCTCGCTTTCTTCTTTCCTCTCCCTCTCTCTCTTTTTCTCTCCTTTGGGCTCTGGGGATGGAGCCCATGCTAGGCAAGTGCTCTACCACTGAGCCATAACCCCTGTCCTAGGTGACTCTCTTGAATATAGTGGTTGGACTGTGCTCAATGACCCAATGTCAAAGTATTTTTCTTTAAATACATGAGCTGGAGCTGGGGATTTAGCTCAGTGGTTAGAATGTTTGCCTAGCAAGCACAAGGCCCTGAGTTCGATCCCCGGCACCAAAAAAATAAATACATACATACATACATGAGCTAAAACCATTTGTATTTATTGATACAAAAGATGTTTGGTGTCAGTATTTCATATTCTTTTCTTTTTTTTTTTTCTTCAAGACAGGGTCTCACTGAGTAGTTCAGGATGGATTTAAACTCACTATAGAGCCCAGGCTGGCCTTGAACTCTGGCAGTCCTCCTGCCTCAGCCTCCCTGGTGCTGGGATTGTAGGTGTGTGTCACCATGCTTGCCTTTGCTTTATTTCCTTTCTATTTATATGTTTATATATTAGCAGCATTTCTCTATAAAGTCTCTCTCTCTTTTTTAAATCAGAGGTAAAATTTATTTGAAAAAGTAAAGAATGAGAGAGAAACTGGCTCTTCAGAGTGAGTTTGGACCAAGTAAAAGAGGAAAAAGCAAGATAAAAGAACACCCTGGAAGAAGCAGGGTGGGCTGTCATGAGGAAAGCCAGGATAGCTTTTGGTTTGTTTTTGTACTTACCCTGACATTTAGAAAGATTTGGGCCTGGAGGTGTAGATCAGTGGTATAGAGCATTTGACTAGCACCACCAAGGCCTTAGATAGTTGTCCCCAACACCACAAAACAAACTCTTAAAATAAAAAAGTTTATATTTTGGGCTAGGTGTGGTGGCACACGCCTGGAATCTGAGCACTAGGGAGGCTGAGGCAGGAGGATCATCATAAATTCGAGGCCAGCCTTGCTACATAGCAAGACCCTGTCTCAAAAAAACAAAAATTAAAGTTTATATTTTGGATTAGGCATTACTCTTGTATCTTTGTATTATTATTATTATTATTAGTGGGTTTTTTTGTGTTTTGTTTTTGTGAGACAGGGTCTCGATATGCACTTCAGCCTAGCCTTGAACTCATGGAAAACCTCCTTCATCAGCCTCCCAAGTGCTGGGATTACAGGTGTGTGCCACCACACCTGGCTTTTTTCGAATTTATAATTTCCGAAGTAAAGAAATGTTATTGGGATTTTTTTGCTTTTGCTTTCTGGGTTTGTTTGTTTGTTTTATGGCGCTATGGACCAAACCCAGGGGCTTGTCTTACCACTGACCTATACTCCAGCTCATGTTTCTGATTTTTTTTTTTTGAGTACTTGGGAATGAACCCAGGGCCTTTGCACTGTGCTACATCCTTAGCCCAGTTTTTTTTTTTTTGAGGGGGGGGCAAGTGCTGGGGATCAAGCTAGGGCCTTGCACTTGCTAAACTAGCGTTCTACCACTGAACTAAATTCCCAACCCAGTTTTTGAGACAGGGTCTTGCTAAATTGCCCAGGCTGGACTCTAACTTGCAATCCACCTGCCTCAGCCTCCCAGAGTACTGGGATTACAAGTGCCACCATGATCAGCTTTGTTATTAATTTTTATGTTAGTTTTTTTTTAATCTAGCAATCTTCTTTAATTCTGCTATTTTTGTTGCGTCTTTTAAAAAAATATTGTCTTCTATTCCTTACATTTCTCATTTCTTTTTTTTTTTTGTCCATAATATTTTAATACTTTTCTACTTTTAAATACTGGTTTAAATTTTTTGATTGTAACATGGAAGGTCCAAAGTTATTATTTTTAAAAACCATTATCAGAATCATAAAGCTATTATAGTTACACTCTACACATTCCCAAGGTACTTTTTTTTGGGGGGGTGGAGCTGGGCATCCAACTCAGGGCCTGTGCTTGCTAGGCAAGTAGTCTATCACTGAGCTAAATCCCCAACTCCCCAAGGTACTTTAAAATGGTTATATTTTAAGTCTATAAATGAAAAATGACCATAAGCCAAACACTCCATCTGTACAACCTGGACTAAATACCAGTGAAATGTTTTAATTGGACAAACAACCAGTAAGCTTACAGATAACCAGCACGGCTGGGCGTGGTGGCACGCGCCTGTAATCCCAGCACTTGGGAGGCTGAGGCAGGAAGACTGCCATGAGTTCAAGGCCAGCCTGAACTACCTAGCGAGACCCTGTCTCAAAAAAAAGAAAAAGAAAAAAGGTAACCAGCACAATTTTACAGGAGAACCAGCTCAGCTCAACTAAAAGTTTCTCAATAGCAATTGACACTGATGTACAGGTGTACAAATTAGCTGATGAGACTGAACAGTCTTCTTCTTCCTCATTTTGCTTTCTTACACCTCTCCTCACCTTTTCCCTCCTTCCGCTCTTCCTTGGTCTGGCTGCCCCTACAGCAACCCCAAGGAAGCTTCTGCAGTGATCCTTCTCCACCACAGAACCAGGAGTCCTGAGTTCTACGTGAAATACTGTGCTCTCCTGTCCTGCTCAGTGGGCAGTCAAGAACAAAAACCCCAGATCACCAATATTTTTCAGGTTTCTTTTTTTGGGGGGGGGCGGTGCTGGGGCTTCAATTCAGGGCCTTGCACTTGCTAGGCAAGCACTCTACCACTGAGCTAAATCCCCAGCCCCATTTTTCAGGTTTCTAACACAGCACAAAGAATTGACTATCAGGAGGCTGAGGCAGGAGGATTGCTGTGGGTTCAAGGCCAGCCTGGGCTACATAATGAGTTCAAGGCCAGCCTGAGCTACACAGCAAATAGAAAATAGAGTAAAAGGGTAATTTTTCTTTTCTTTTCCTTGAGGGAAGAACCTTATCTGTGGATGAGAAAACATGAATATTCAGTATGTAGGAATTAGCCAAATTAAAATAATTCTAGAGGGTTGAAATGTTGTCTAAGGCCAGTATCTTTCCACATTTTTACCTCTTCTGAAACCTTTCCATTTTCCTGGACTCATTTCAAATCTGATCAGGCAGGCAGATTTAACTCCAGTGAAGTACCATTACAGTTATCTAAAGATAACATGTATCTTTTCTTTTCATTATTTTTTAATACAAATATTTTTAATGTAATCATTTTATTTACAGAATAAATTGCAAAAAGTGTATCATCACATTCAATGCAAATATAACTAATGATAATTAGATTTAGATACTGCTTCATAAACTTTCTATACCTTTGTAAAATATAGTTATCCGATTTAGTTATGACAGAGTTACTCATCCTCATTTCTTTTTATTCCCTTACAGTCTTAACCAAGATTTGTAGTTCTATGTTAAATAGTAGTTGTTGAAAGTATATAGTTTTATTCTCAACCTTAAAGGAAATATATGTTATGTTTCTCTATTTAATATAAAGTGTGCTATAAATTTTTGGTATGTAACCCTAACCAAGTTAAGAAATTTTCTCCTATTCCTAGTTTGCTAAAAGATATTTGTAGGTATGTAATATGCTTTTTCTACATTGAGATAATCATATGATTACTCTCCTTTAATCTTAATGTGATGAATTTCATTGATAGATTTTCTGAGATGGAACTAGTTCTCTTTATATTCTTGGAATAAATTCCATTTGATCACAATATATTTTAATATACTGTTGGATTTATTAGCTAATACTTTATTTGAAATTTTTGCCTCTATACTTGTAAGTCAAATAAACCTACAATTCTCTTCTCTTACATTATCTTTATTTGGTTTTAGAGTCGAAATTTTAAAATTGGCCAGGTGTGATGGTGCACACCTGTAATCCCAGCACTTGGGAGGTTGAGGCAGGAGGATCGCAGGGAGTTCAAGGCCAACCTGAACTGCATAATGACACCCTGTCTCAAGAAAACAAAAACAAAAAAAAGATTTCACGATTGTACTAGACTAATAAAATCAGCTGAGCATCTTCTCTACTTTTCTATTTTCTGGAGTAATTTACATAAGAAGAGAATTGGCCAGGGGTATAGGTCAGTGGTAGCCCTGAGTTTGATCCCTAATACCATAAAAAAGAAGGAGGAGAAAGAGGATGAGGCGGGGGGGGGGGGGGATAACTGTTTCTTCAGACCTGGCACAATGCACTTGCAAAATCATCTGAGCCTTAATTATGGGGCGGGAAAGGGAGGGCCTTGACTAGCATTTTAATTTCATTGACACTTAGTGGTCTATTCAAATTCTTTTTATGTAGCCCTGGCTGACCTCGAACTCCCAGCGATCCTCCTGCCTCAGCCTTTCGAGTGCTGGGATTACATGTGTGCGCCACCACGCCTGACTATTCAAATTCTATACTTCTTCAGATACCATGTTTGTCATTTTATATTTCTCTGGGAAAATAGCTTATCCAAATTTTCAGATTATTTCTGTCTAGCTCCTAACAGTCAGGTTTCTGGCGTGAGTGCCTGGCAGTGCCTGCAGCGAGGAGGGCGCCAGAGGAGCAGCATGCCTGTCATTTGGGGGCAAGAGGGGGTTTAGCTCCCTCTGCACTTCCAGCAAAAGAAAAATCTGTGTGTGACTGTGTTTATACATGATACTCTGCTATGCTTCTGTTTATATGAAAATATAAGGCTGAAAGAGAACAGTTTCTCAAAGGGAAATTGGCTGGATGTTTCTCCGTGTAGCTATTCTGTATCTGTCTGCACGGGGCCTTAAACTGCAAGGGCCTCTTGGTATCCCCATGTATGCCTACAGCTCTGCCAGTGAGTGATTCATTCTTTGTGCTTTTCCATGTCTCTTGGTATCTACATCTGTGAGAGTCTGTGATTCTATGTGTATCTTTATGTTTCTGCACGTGTCTGGGTCTCCAAGGGTGGGGGATTCTGTATGCATCTGTGTGTTTCGCTGTAGAAGTATATGGAGTGCACATGCTACGTGGCAAGTTCAGACTCTCCAAGTCTGGAAGAAACATTACAACAGGAAATGCTCTGGATTCCAGCTTCCGGATGGAATTTCACTCAGAAAAATACCCCTTCCTGGTCCTCTCAATAAATGCAGCATTCTTTGTCTTTCTTGGAGAGGCTGAGTTGAGGGGGTTTATGTTAACCTTGACCCCAGAGGCCATGTCTTTCAGGAGTTTTTGGCAGAGCCATGAAATTCCACACCCTGCCACTCGCCTCTTGCCAGGCCTACTTCTTCCTCCTGAACCCTTTTATAGCTCCACATTATCTACTAGACCAATTCCAATCTAAATTGTTCCAAGTGGCCTGAGGAAGATGCAGGGCTATGGGGACAAAGAAACTACACAAGATTTTTTTAAGTAAATCAATAAATAAAGATAGACACGGAGACAGAGGAACAGATAAAGACAAAGAGACAGATGCTGGGCTTGGTGGCACATACCTGTAATCTCAGCTACTCTGGAGGCTGAGGTTGGAGGATTACCAAGTTCAAGGCTGGCCTAGGCAATCCAGCAAGACTCTGTCTCAAATTTTTTTTTTTTTTGGTTTTTTTGAGATAGGGTCTCACTATGTTGCTCAGGCTGTCCTTGAACTCACTATGTAGCCAGGCTGGCCTGAAACTCATGGAGATCCTCCTGCTTCAGCCTCCCAAGTGCTGGGATTACAGGCATGTACTACCATGCCCTGCTCAAAATAATTTTTTTTTTAAAAAGGGCTGGGGCTGTAGCTCAGTGTGAGCACTTACCTAGCATTCAAGAGGCCCTGGGTTCAATCCCTAGTGCTGAAAAAAAAAAAAAAAAAAAAGAGCAAGAGAGACCAAGAAATAGGATTTGAAAAGTAGGAACATACAGTCAAAAATCGAATTGGTTGGATGACATAACAGAGAGATGAAGTAAAAATGGGTGGGAAAAAAGGGTCTAACCAAAATGAAGGAGGAATAGGAGAGTTAATACAGAAATGGAGATGGAAAGACCTGGGATCAGAGGAGGAGCTACATTAACCAACTGTAGCAACAATCCCTGAAAGTACAGCCTTAGCAGCTATGTCAAAAACGAAGGCAGAGTTGGGTGTGGCAGTGCACTTCTGTAATCCCAGCACTCGGCAGGCTGAGGCAGGAGGATCACTTCAAATTTGAGGCCAGCCTGGGCTACATAGTGAGCCTGGACTACATAGTGAGACCTTGTCTCAAAAAAACAAAAAAATTAAGGCAGAGAGAAACACACAAACATAATAACTAACCAGGCAGATCAGGAGGGAGCAACTGGAGGATGAGACAAAATGGAAATAGATGCCGTGATTACAGGAAGATGTAGACACTGAAGCTAACATTGTTGAGCACTTGTTCATCTGAGGCATCGTTCTATGAACTGTTCATGTGCTAACTTATTTAATCAACACAGTAGTAGTGTGAAGTATGGCTACAATTGTTGGCCCTGTTCCACGGATGAGGACACTGAGGCACAGTAAGTCAGCAGCACTGCTGGGACTGGAATCCAAACAGTCTAGCACCAGAGACCACACTTCACTGATTCTGTCAGTGGCAGAGCGATAGAGACAAAGCGTGTGCTTGGGGCGGGGAGGGAGACGCAGACTGAGATACAGAGATTGGAGCAGAAAGGTAGAACAGAGTGAGAAGTGGGCAAGAGGGACAGATGAATGCAGCAGCACAATTAGAAAGATGAAGAGTGGAACACAGCCGGGGATAAGATGACTAAGGGTAGAGTAATAGGGACAGATGGACAAAAGAGGCCAAGGGGAATTGAAAGAGAAACAGAAAAGACAGAAGTTTTAGAACACACAAAAATTCAGACAGGGGCTTGGGGATTTAGCTCAGTGGCAGAGCGCTTGCCTGGCAAGTGAAGGCCCTGAGTTCAATCCCCAGCACCCCCTCCAAAACAAATATTCAGATAGAAAAGGTAGAGAACCGTAGTCACATATATAAAAACAGAGACACAGACTAAAATGAAGCCTACGAGTTGGGGCAGGATGGAGACCAGGTGGCCCCAGCATAACTAATGTACAGAGAGTGGGAGAGCAACAGCAAGAAGGGAAAAAGAAACAGCCAGATGTAAACAGACAAGTAAAAGCAAAACAGAAATGTAAAGTGGGGTCTGAGAGGCAGTGATTGTGATGAACTTTGGGGGGGCAAAAGAAAGAAAAATAGAGCCAGCGCAGTACCTGTAATCGCAGCGGGAGGCTGAGGCTAGAGGATCACCATGGTTCAAGGTCAGCCTGGGCCACATGGTGAGTTCAAGGCCAGCCTGGATTTCATAGTGAGACTCTCTCAAAAAACCAAAAGTAAAAAATAGAAAAATAAAAAAAGAGAGAATAGAGACAAAAGACAAAAGGATGAAGTCACTGAAGTTATTTCAGGTTGGGGATGTGAATTTAATCCTTAGTACTGGGAGGGAAAAAAAGGACGAAGCCATTTCAATCTAACAACCATTCACAGGTCTGTCATATGTCAGGGCCATCAATAGGCTGCGTGGGGTCCATAGACCATGAGCTCCGGGAGGCCGGGACCTGGGCCTTCGTTACTCACTTTGCATCCTTACACTCATAACACAAACGCCAGCCATGGAGAAGACTCCCATTTACTAAGGTTAGGTACTGGCGTCTGCAGCACAGCAAGTTGGTGGCTCTGCTGGTATTACAATCCGAACAGTCCAGTACAAGAGACCATATTCATATGCACGCATTTGGATTGTATCGTCACAACTCTGGTGGAGTAGTAGTATTGTCATCTACAGTTTACAGATGGGAAAACTAAGGCCCCAAGTGATGAGTAGCTTGCCCAAGGTCACACAGAGGAGCTACAGTGACCAAGAGGGAAAATATATCACAAATTCCAGGCTGCTTGCCTCCAGGGCCTATATGGTGTTTGGCAACCATGCATATTGCTTTGAAGAAAGCTTGCTGACAGACTAGTGCAGGACTGCAGAGCCTCTAGGGTATATTCTGACTCCATCCTTTGGGGCACCCACTATCTCATTAAGAGACAGACCTAACTCGTTTGAGAAATAGAAAAGTCCTATGAATGGCACAAATAAAGCCCTGTTGGCGAACTGCAGTCTGGGAAAAGCAAAGAAAGCTTCCTGGAGGAAGGGGAGGGGGAGAGGGAGGAGGAGGAAGTTCAAAGAGGCCAGAGGCAGATTTATATAAAAGTCAGTGAACCCAGGCAAGGTGATCCACATCTGTCATCCCAGCACTCAAGAGGCAGAGGCAGGAGGATCGCTACAAGTTTGAGGCCAGCCTGGGCCACATAGTAAGTTGAAGGACAGCCTGAACTACGTAGCAAGACCCTGTCTCAAAAAAACAAACAAATTAACAACAAAAAAGCCAATGAATCTCAAGAGTCAGGAGGCTTCATTTGCACAGGTCCCTTCAAGGCCTTGGTTATACTGAAAATTTATGGTTCTGGGTTTGTGTTTGTTTGTTTCATTTTGTTTTGTTTGAGTCAGGAGCTCACTCTGTAGTCCAGGCTGGCCTCAAACCCTTGGCGATCCTCCTGACTCAACCGCCCAAGTGCTGAGATTATGGGCGTGCCCCACCATGCCCAGCTCTGAAAATTTGTCATTCTGTAAGAAAATTGAAATATCCTGAAATTTTACAACTCCTGTGAAAAAGAATAGATGGAAGTTCTCCCAAATTTGACACTAAAAATATGTACGATATTATTGAGAAGCTGAAACTTTTCTAAAATATCAATATCAATAAAACAAAACTTCTACCAACCATTCTATTTAGAGAGACTTCACTAATATGTCTGTTCTCTCTATAGAAGATGTCCTCTCCTCTTTCTTTTTTTAAAGGAGGAGAAGTTTAATTTGGCTTACATAGAAAATGACCTTACTTCATGCTTCAGCAACAAAAGAGAAGCCTTAAAAGTTTAAGAATTGTTACAGCACCCTCATCTTCCCACTAGTGAATTTTGCAACCTACCAGTAGTATCTGTGTTCATCCTTTTCTTGTCTCTGCCTGTTAAATGAGGGTACCAGGGCAAGACAAGATACTCTAGATCCCAACCCACACGCCACCTTTCCCTTACATTATTCTCTCCTCTCCCTCCCCATCCCCCTCCTTCTCCTCCTCCTCCCCTTCTTCCTGCTCCTTCTTCTCCTTTTCTCTGTCTCTCTCTCTTTCTCTGTCTGTCTGTCTGTCTCTCTCTCCCCCCGCTGAATCCAGCCAAGCAGCATATTCCAGTATCTCCAGCTTTAAAAAGATAGGAGATGCTTTGCCCCTCCCCCAGCATCACCCTATCTAGGCTCTGTTCCCCTTGACAACAAGGTTCTCAAGGAAATTGTCTACACATCTAGCCCCACTTCAGTGCGGTGAAGGAAGATGTTTTGTTCATTCTGACCTCAGTGAAGGTCCCAGAGCAATCTGCATGCCCACCAGCATTCTACCCAATTAGTCCTGTTTGTTAAAAATTAATGTATTTATCCTTCCTGACATTATAAATTTTAGAATTATAAATTATATAGTTTTAATATTTATTTGGTTTTTATTATTTAATAAAACAAAACCTTCGTACTCTATCACCCAGCTTGAAAAAAAGACCATTTATAGTGAGACCATGTCTCAAAAAAACTAAAAAAAAAACTCATTTACTAATGACAAGACCCCTGTGGAACCTTCCCCAATCACATCTCTTCCCCTCCCTGAAAGGTAACCACTGTCCTGACTTTTTCCTTTTTCATTGCTTTTCTCTATGATTTTACAACATATGACTGCATCCATTTGTTTAAATTTGCTTGTTTTTCAGATTTACAGAAACATATGATTCCAGTGACTTGTTTGAATCAGCATTAGGTTTTTTTTGGAGGGGTGCTGGGAATCGAACTCAGGGCCTCACCCTTGCTAGATAAGCACTCTACCACTGAGCGAAATCCCCAACCCCTATAAACAGACTTCTGTGAACAAACCTGAAGGGTCGCCCAGTATGTGTATACAATGATTGCTATAAGGGGCAGTTTACAAACTTTTTTTTTAAAACAGGGTCTCACTATGTTGCCCAGGCTGGTCTCCAACTGCTGGGCTGAAGCAATCCTCCTGCCTCAGGGTCCCAAGTAGCTGGGAATACAAGCATGCGGCACTGTACCAACTTACATTCTTAAAAGCAGTGTAGGCCCCAAAGAACTTTGGCTTATGTGGACTATATCAATTGATATTTGCTGTATTAGAAATTTAAATTGGATGGGTATGGTGGCCCACACCTGTAATCTCAGCTACTCAGGAGGCAGAAGTAGGAGGATTGAGTTTAAAGCCTGCCTGGGCAATTTAGTGAGATCCTATCTCAAAATAAAAAATTAAAAAGGGCTGGACATGTAGCTCTGTGGTAGAGTGCCCTTGGATTCTATCCCCAGTACAAAAAAACAAAAACAAAAACTGATAGACTGGGCATGGTGCCACACACCTGTAATCCCAGCACTCGAGAGGCTGAGGCAGGAGGATTGCCATGAGTTTAAAGCCAGCCTGGGCTACATAGTAAGTTCAAGGTCATCCTGAACTAATAGCAAGACTCTTTCAAAAAAACAGCAAAAAAAACTTTATATTAATTTTAAGATAACAGTAAATCTATTGTATTAGCAACTGTAACATATTTTTATGAAAAATAGCTATATTTTTCAAAACAAAAATAGTGAGAAGAGTGGTACTGTTTTACATTTTTGTAAATCTCTTTACTGTGTGGTGTAATAGAAGACAGCTGGATTCTCATATCTGCTTCTATATTCAATCTATTGTGATACCACATGTCACTGAGTCTCCGGAAAACTCCACTCTACATGAGAATAAGAGTAACAAAAGCACATAAGGCCGGGTGTGGTGGCACATGCCTGTAATCCCAGCACTCGGGAGGCTGGAACAGGAGGATTGCCATGAGTTCAACACCAGCCTGAGCTACAGGCCCTGTCTCAAAAAACAGACCCTGTCTCAAAAAATCAAAAACCAAAAAAAAAGCACATAACGTCTTACTAGTATTATGGTTCTGAGTCCCCAAGTCCATGAGAGTCCCAGAGCACACTAGCAAAAACACTGCTCTGAGATCCATACCTGGAATTGTTCGGTCATAGACTATATATGTGCATCATTCAGGTTTACTAGAAAATGCCCAACTTTTTCTAGAATAGTTGTATCAATTTACACATTTACCAATGATGCATCCATTCATAGTGCATCCATTCTGGTGTTCACCCTCACCACTCCAAAACTACTATCCAGGTTACAAACAGTAGCCACGTTGCCATCCCTACCGGACCCATTTCAACGCTTGACTTACTCGAGTTCTCGGCATTCTTGAAACATTCGAGACACACTCCTAGTTCAGCTGCTACCTCTACCTCTTTCTCTGTTTACCAACTCATGTTCCTTCACCCAACTTAGAAAGCTGGAGTTCCTTAGAGATCCGTCAGATCAACCCTCTTCCATTCTCATTCTCTGCTTTGCTTCAGGCTGATCTTTTCTACTCTTGTGACTTTTTCTTTTTTTCTAGTACTAGAGATGGAACCTACAGCCTTTGCACTGAGCTACATCCCCAGTCCTTTTACATATTTTAAAAAAAATTTAGTTGGGGCTGGGGATTTAGCTCAGTGGTTAGAGTGCTTGCCTAGCAAGCATAAGGCCCTGAGTTCGGTACCCAACACCCCCCCAAAAATTTATTTTTCCCAGCACTTGGGAGGCTGAGGCAGGAGGATTTCTGTGAGTTCAAGGCCAACCTGAGCTACATAGTGAGTTCAAGGCCAGCCTGATCTGCAAAGCGATCAGGGTCGTCTCAAAAAAAATTTATTTTATTAAGTATGTAAGTATTTTCTTTTTTTATTATTTTGAGACAAGGTCTCGTTAAGTTGCCTAGGCTGGGTTTGAACTTGTGATCCTCCTTCCTCAGCCTCCTAGACTGCTTCAATTATGGATGTGGGCCACCACATCTAGCTCTTGTGACTTAATGCCATCTCTGTGCCAGTAAAACCCAAACCTCTCCCCTTGGATGTATATACCACCACCTACTTGAATTCTCCACTTGGATAGAGCATATCCGGTTTAACATATCCCAAACTGAACTATTGATCTCCCTGAAAAAAAAAACCCGTTCTTCTTTCTGTCTTTCTCATCTCAATGAGTCAACTAGCTCCGCCATGACTAGATCCCTGGCGGTCATCCTTGAGTCCTCCTCTTTCCCCTTCCAAACCTGTGTACCAAGTCCTCTCAATTCTGAGTATCTCTTGCATCTGTCTACTTCTCTCCATCTCCACGCCTGCCACTTTAGTCGCTCATTATCATCTCTGACTATAGTAGGTTCCAGTCTTATCCACCTCCAATCCAATCCACAGCAACCAAAATTGCCATTTTAAAATGGTAAATATACCACGTCAATCCCAAACCTAAAACCGTTCAATAAATACTTCAGCATTTTTTGAATAGGAAGTGTCTTCAAAAGAGACACTTTTCCTTATGATCCAGTTCACGTATAATACAAACAGAAGTTTTAGGAAACGCACAGTACTTGCCTTTTCTACATGATCCTATTCTTTTTCTACATGATTCTATTCTTTTCTCAAGTTGACTTCAGTACTTTTTCCAGTTTGACCCACATTTAAAATCACTGCTTCAATACCTTTGTACTGTGTGCAAAATAAAATCCATTCTTTCTACCATGGCCTAGAAAGCCCTACATGATCTGGTTCCTGCCTGCCTCACCAACTGTATATCTCACCTCACTTGCCATCGATTTATATGCTCTAGTCACATTAGCCTTCCTATAACTCCTAAATACAGTTGTCCCTTGGTGTCCTTGGGGGAATTGGTTCCAAGACCCCCAGGCATGGACACCCAAATCCACAAATGTTCACAGTCCCTTAAGATACAAGATGCCATAGCGAAGGCAACATGGTGAAACCCCCTCTGTGTGTGTGTGTGTGTGTGTGTGTGTTTGTGCGTGTGTGTTTGAGACAAGGTCTTGCTATGTAGTTCAGGCTGGCCTTGAACTTGTAGCAATCCTTCTACCTCAACCTCCCAAGTTCTGGGATCCACAGGCATGCACCACCATGCCTGGAAAGACCCCATTTAAAAAAAAAAAAGACATAGTACTATATTGGCAAGGTGTGGTGGTACACTTGTAATCCCTGCACTCTGGAAGGCTGAGGCAGGAGGTTTGCAAGTTCCAGCCCAGCCTAGGCAATTTAGCAATTTAGGGAGACCTTGTTTCAAAACAGCATTGGGGATATAGCTTGGTGTGAAGCCCCTGGGTTCAATTCCCAGCACTGAAAAAAAAAAAGGCATAATAGTTGCGAATAATATGGACATGGCTGTAATACTGTATTATTTAGGGAGTAATGACAACAAAAAAGTCTGTACATGTTCAGCACAGGCATAATTTTTTCAAATATTTTTGATCTAAGGTTGGTTGAATCAGTGGATATGACAGAGGGACAACCGTATGCCATTTCCCTTCCTGGGGCCTTCCCACCTGCTGTGGCCCCTGCCTCAGTACTTTTGCCTCTGCTCCTTATCTGTGGACTTTCATTCCTCCAGTCTTGGCAGAAATGTCAGGCTAACTCATCCCTAGCCCCATTATTATTTCTCCTATCACTGTTCTGCCCCTTTACAGACTTATCACAATTTGTAGTTATGTGTATCTGTGTATTGTAATTATGTGTTTATTTCACATTCTTTTTAATACTAGGCTGTAAACTTGAGAGCAGTTTGTTCACCACTGTCTTGTCCATGTCTGTCTTATGGCTGCACAGCTAGTGCCTCACATGGGGCCCACAGTGTGTGCTCAGAAGACATTCGCTGAATGAGCTGAGATTTGGAGAACATGGAATTAGGGGAAGGTGGAGAGAGTTGCACACAGAAGCAACAGGATATGCAAACACTCAGAGGCTAGAGAGACTAAGGAACAGCCTAAGAATTTCAGTTTTGACTCATGCATAGAATCTGGAAAAGCTGGCAGGGGGCCAGATCCTGAAGGGCCCAGTTTAACCGTCTTTGCTAAGGAAGGTAAATTTCCTTTTGAGGCAATGGGGATTCAGTCAAGGATTCTAAACAAGGGAATGATATAATTTGATTTGCCTTTTCAAAAGATACGCACTGCCTGCACTGTAGAGAATAGATTCCAAGGAACAGGACTGGAACAGGGAAGCTGTGAAAGTATTGTGGGTTAGAAATGGTGCTGGCCAAAACCCCCTCACTGGAAGAAAGACAGCCTCTTTAATAAATGGTGCTGGAAAAACTGGCTCTCCACATGCCGAAGATTAAAACTAGACCCATATCTCTCACCATGCACTAAAGTAAAATCAAAATGGATCAAAGATCTAAACATTAAAACAGAAACACTAAATCTGCTGGAAGATAGAATAGGCAGAACTCTTGAAGACAGAGGTGTAGGCAAAGACTTTAGGAACAAAGCCCCAATTGCCCAGGAAATATCACAAAGAATCAACAACTGGGATCTCATCTTATTAAAAAGCTTTTGCACAGCAAAAGAAACCACCAAGACAGCAAAGAAACAACCCACAGAGTAGGAAAAAATTTTTGCCAACTATTCCTCCGACAAAGGATTAATATCTAGAATATATAAAGAACTCAAAAAATCAGACCCTCCAAATTAAAAAACTCAATCCAAAAAGGGCAGCTGAAATGAATAGACACTTCTCAGATGAAGAAGTAGAAAGAGCAAATAAATAAATGAAAAAATGCTCAACATCACTGGTCATTCAAGAGATGCAAAGAAAACAAGGCTGAAATTCCATCTTACTCCAGAAAGAATGGCTATTATCAAGAAATCAGCCACTAACAAATGCTGGTGGGGCTGTGGGGAAAAAGGAACCCTTCTCCACTGCTGGTGGGAATGTAGACTGGTGCAACCGCTCTGGAAATCAGTGTGGAGATTCTTCAGAAAACTAAAAGTAGAGGTTCCTTTTGACCCAGCTATTCCCCTTCTTGGTATCTTCCCAAGAGAATTAAAAGCATCATACCACAGCAATATATGCACATCCATGTTTATAGCAGCATGGTAGTGTAATAGCTAACTCTTGGAAACAGCCCAAATGCCCATCAAATGATGAATGAATAAAGATGTGGGTTTTTTTTTTTAATACAATGAACTACACACTCTAGTTTCCCTTCAGATCACTCAGCTTTTACAATGAACTACCACTCTGCCATAAAGAAAGATAAGCTAGAAACATTTCTAGGTAAACGGATGCACCTTGAAACCATTCTCTTACATGAAAAAAAATCGGACACACGTTTAAATACTGCATTGTTTCTTTGGTGTGAGAAACATAAAGTGTAAATAAGGACCAAGATGTATAATGTATATTGGGGAAAGTGAAGAAATGGTTCAAGTGGGAAAAGGAACAAGGGAGGGGGGAGGGAGAAAAGAAGGGAGGGACAAGAAAACAAAAGAGAATGGAAAAAATGGAAACAAAACTTTTGTAAAGAAGGAGGGGAAGAGGGGCTGAAGGTGGAGAAGGGAATGGGAAAAAACATAGAAGCAAGATATATCATGTATAGGTACACATTCCCTATGATGAATGTTATTATGTATATCTAAAATGTACCACTAAAAATAAAAAAAATTTTAAAAGACAAAATGATCAAAAAAGAAAGAAAGAAAGAAATGGTGATGACCAGCTAGGTGTGGTGGCATCAACCTGTAATTCCAGCACTCAGGAGGCTGAGGCAGGAGGATTGGGAGTTCAAAGTCGACCTGGCTCACATAGTGAGTTCAAGCCCAGCCTGGACTACATAGTGAGACCCCGTCTCAAAAAGCAAACCAAAGAGAGTAAGAACGCAAGAGAGAGGAAGGAAGTGGGGAAAACAATAGTTAACTAAGCTAGGGAAGTGGCTGTAGTAACAAAGAGACTAAACAATAGATTCGGAAGATATTCCAGAGGTAAGTGACAGAATTTGGTAATTGCCTGTGAGACAGAGGAGAGAAGAGTCAGGGGTATATCTCAGGTTTCTACTTTGCTAGCAGTCACTCACTTAAGGTGCAAAGGACAAATCAGTTGGGAGGAGGATGCCTTGAGCTGGGGGAAAGCTGAGGGTGCAGGTGTCACTGGGATATGAAGGTAAAGCTGCCTAATAACCAGCTGAATGCACTGGTCAAGAGAAACATGGACTCGAGGTGTCAGTTTGGGGTCACCAGCAAAGAAATGATAACTGAAGCAATAGGAGTGAATGAGATAACGGAAGGAAAGAGCAGAGATCAGAGAAAGAAGACAAGAGTGTTTAGGCCAAATCCTTGACACACACTTGCAATCCCAGCACTCTGGAAGGCTGAGGCAGGATTCAAAGTTTAAGTCCAGCCTGGGCAATTTAGTAAGACCCTGTCCCAAAATAAAAAAGGGGCTGGTGCGAAAGGCCCTGAGTTCGATCCCCAGAAACCACTCTCCCCCAACAAATAAATAAATAAATAAGGAGCTGGTAATGTAGTTCAGTGCAAAAGTCCTGAATAGTTCAATCTCTAGTACAACCGAGAAAAAAAACAAAACAAAACAAAAAAAACACCAAGCCACCAATATTACAGGTTGGAGAAGGAGGGACCTGGAAAAAAAATGAAATGAGAAAAAAATGAGAATGGGATGTCTTGGAAGTGATTTAAAGAGGAAGGAGTGGTCACCAGTGCCAAGTGTTTCACAGAAGCCAAGCAGGATAACCTCTAAAAAGATTCTAGTGGGCTGGGAGTGGTGGCACACACCTGTAATCCTAGCACTGGGGAGGCAGGCGTTTGAGGCCAGCCTGGGCTACATAGTGAGTTCAAAGCCAGCCTGAACTACACAGCGAGACCCTGTCTCAAAGAAAAGATTCTACTGGATTTGGTGACATAAGCCATGGCGAACCTTGATAGGATGGCAGTTTCAGGCAAGTAGTGGAGGCAGATTGAGTGGGTTGAAAGACAAGTGGGAGTGGGAAAATGAAGACAGTTCAATAGGCAACTCTTGGAAAGTCTGTAGGAAGAAGAGAGAGAAGTGTTTGGAGAGGGAGAACTTTCGGATAATTGCTTTTAGATGGAAGGGACCTGAGTATGTTTAGAGTCTGATGGGAAGGAGCAAGGGACAAATTCCTAGGCTTGGTGGAAAGAAGTCAAGGGCTCCCTGTGGTGGCTTCTGTTTACTCTGTGAAGTAGGAGGTGGAGTCATCTCTTGAGGATTAGGAGGCACATGGAGTTGAGGGGCTGAAAAGGGTGGAGGGAAAGTTGAAAATGGCCACTGTGGAGAATAGGAGAGGGAGAGAGGACTGGTTAGTAAGGGAGAAAGAGAGAGCTGAATCGTAGGGCTGTGGGCAGCCCTCAGGGCTCCATAGCAGCACTCAGGGCCCCATAGTAGCCCAGAAACATGGTTTTATATGGCACAAATCTGCAAAGTTGAATACTTTTCTCCTGCAATGTTTAACCGCCTCTGCACAGGCATGGAAAAGGCGGACAGTTGGACTGATCCAAGGTTGGGATGTTGCCAGGCGGATGCGACAAACCAGAGAACCAAAGCTATTGGTAAGAGAGTGGAAAAGCAAAGGAGCAGGCAGTCTGGTCTGAGCAAAGTCCGGGTATCAAAGATAGGTCTGCTGTGAGCCAAGCCCTAAGGAAACTCTGGAACATGTGGAAAGCCTTCTGGAAAAGAGAAGCGTGGAAAGCCTTCTGGAAAAGAGAAGCGATGGACAAGCGGGGGAAAAGAAAATCTGGGATGAGATAAAAGAGCGGACTCGGAGACTGAGGTCATAGACTTGCCTGTGTGGAACTAGGAAGGGGTTGGGAAGGTAGGCTGAGTGATTTTTTTTTTTTTTTTAATAAGACAGGGTCTCGCTAAGTAGTTCAGGCTGGAGCCTCCTGCCTCAGCCTCCCTGAGTGCTGGGATTTACGGGCGTGTGCCACCACGCCCGGCAAGCCCGAGAGAATTTTTAAGGGGCAGAAAGAGGGCCTGGAGGGCGATCTCAGCGAGAAGAGAGGCGGGTCGAGGCGAGGGGGCGTGGTCAAGCACAAATCCCGGGCAAAGGGGCGGAGCCCCGGGTAACTGGGTCCCAGCGCCGCTGTGGCTGCGGCTGCCTCAGCGGTGGCTCCCGCTTCCCCGCCCCCCCTTCCCAGGGCTTCTTCCCGCTCGCCGCCGCGGAGACCCAGGCTGAGCCCGTCCCAGGCCATCCCGCTGCCCCCGCGGTGGAGCCCCAGAGGGAGGACCGGCTAAAAGGCTCGCCCCGCAGCCGAGGGCGCGGCGGACACGCGCACCCCCAGGCCAGCGCCAGCCTTGTTCCCTCCCTTCCCCTCCCCTCCCGCTCCTCCGCCCCCAGCCTCTGTTGCGGCGGGAGGAAGAACCCTTTCTGACCAGCCGGGAGAGCCCAGCTAGATTCCCATTCCGAGAGAAAGAACAGACCCCGCACTTGGATCCGACTGGCCGCTCGCCCCGAGGCCACGGAAGTGGCTCGCCGTCCACTGCAGAACCCGCGCTGAGTGCGGCCCCCCGACCCTAGCTCGACCGCAGCCGCATAGACAGCGCTCCCCAGCCGGCCCCCGGCCCGGCCGAGCCCGCTCCCCGCCGGGGCCAGGGCCGGCGATGCCTGGCACGGCAGCGGCGGTGGCCGCGGCTGCCGCTGCTACTGCCACGGCTGCCACGGCCGCTGGTCCGGGCCCGGGCCAGGGGCTCGAGTCTCCGCAGTGGGGCTGAGCCCGCAGCCCCGCCCCCCGAGCCTGAGGCCGCTGCTCCGCCGGGCGCCGGGCCTCCTCCGCCCGCGCCTCCGCCCCAGGAGCTGGAGCCAAGCGGGGAGCCCGGGCCCCGCGCCCAGGCCCGGACCATGCATGGCCACAGAGCCCCGGGGAGCGCCGGGCCTTCGGATCCCGAACACCCGACCGCGAACGCCCCTGGCGCCGCCTCACCGGCCTGTGCCGACTCGGACCCTGGAGCCTCGGAGCCGGGACTGCCGGTGCGCAGGGGCTCAGGCTCGGCTCTCAGCGGCCCCGTGGAGCCCCCGTTTGCCGGACCCTCGGACGCCAGCCTGGGTGTTGCTGCAGGCCCCCGGGTCTTGCCCTGCGGCCCTAGTCCACAGCACCACCGGGCCCTGCGCTTCTCCTACCACCTGGAGGGCTCGCAGCCTCGGCCTGGTGAGTGATCAAGACGGCATGGGAGCCCGGGCACGGGCCTGGAACTGGGAGCGGGTTCTTGTTCTTGGGCCCTCTAAACCCCACCTTGGGGCCGGCCCGCTCGCCCCAGCCCCTCCTCTCACTCATCCCTGTGCCTGCTGGCCAGTCCCTTCAACCTCTGCCCCCTGTCTCCTCTCTTTGGCCCCAATGTCCCTCAGCCTTTTGGACCCTCTTCTCTTCTATCCGCTGAGGCTAATGGGAGAGGAAGCACTTCGAGAGAAAGGAGCAGGCTTGCAAGGCATCCGTGGGGATGTGTGTGGGAGAACAGGATGTGTTAGTGGTAGGAATAGGAGAAAAGGACTCTTACATTAGCCAAGCACCTACACTGTGCAAGGCCCTGAACTGGGTGTTTTACGTGGGTTCTCATTTCGGCTTCAGTATTCCTCAGTGAAGTACATAGCATTGATCACATTTTGTAGGTGAGGAAACTGTGGCTGAGCGAAGTTCAGTAACTTGTCCAAGGTCATACAGTCAGTCGGGAGCCTAGATTCAAAACCAGATCTTTTTGAGGCCAAAGTCTGTGGTCTTTCCACTTCCCCAACCTGAGGCTAGAGACCAGGAAACTAATGCCAAGCCTTCTGCTTATGTGATTTTCTCCTGTACTATTCAGCAGCCCTGCAGTATGAGTGGAAAAAAAAAGTGGGATGGTGGATTGATCCAAGATTGGGATTTTGCCAGGTGTGTGTGGCAGGAGGACAAGGAAAGGAAGGAGTCGAAGGTGCTGATGTGATAGAGGTGTGGGTCAGGCTGGAGGGGCTGGTAGTTAGACGGACTGCAGAAAGACAGAGCGGGCAGAACCAATTGTGGCAGAGCAGGAGAGCTGCAAAGGGCCCTGAGGTGGTTTGTGAGGACAAATCAGGATGATTGCTCAATCGCTGCTTCTAGTTAAGGCTGGGGCCGGAGCCCACCGTCAGGGCAGGCCTCTGCACTGCACAGCCCTGGATGTCTCAGGAGCGCAGCAGGGACACCTCCATCTGGGCATGTTCTCACGTGAGCCATGGGACAAGAGCAGTGCACATCCGCCCCACCTTCCACTGGGACCCGAGCTGTTAAGCCTCTGAGGACTTCCAGGGCTCACATTCCAGGCTCTCTACATGTCTTTGGGACCATGGCCTAGCACTATGGCCAGGTAGCAGTAGTGGAACAAACCATGGACAGGATGTGCCCCCTGCTGCTGTGGTGACCTCGGGCTAGTTATGGAACCTCTGAGAAATTTCAGGGAGGTCCCTCCTTGCGGGCTGGAGAGAGCCAGCTGACCCTTTAAATCCCCTACCCTCCTTGTTGCTTCTGCTGGCTTTCCGCACTCCCCTGGACGTGCGCTGTGTGGAGGGGGCTACTCATACTTGTTTTACCTGTAGCGCCTTCTTGGAGATCCTGGAACACCCACAGGCACTTCCACCACAGGGTCTTTGCATTTGCTTTGCCTTTTGTCTGGAAGCCCTTCCCCTAGCCTTCCACCTGGCTTGCTCCTCATCTTTCAGGTCTTAGCTCAAATGTCACCTCCTCAGACCTTCCCTGACCACTTTAAGTAGGGCCACTTGTGAATCTTCATCACAGCTGCCAGTGTGCATCCATCTTTGCATTTAATACAATCTGAAATTACCGTATTGTATGCATCTACTTGTTCATTGTCCATCTTCCTCCAGTAGAATGTGAGCTCCTCGAGAGCAAGGGGATTGTGTCTGTTTTGTTTACTATTGTATCCCCAGTCAGTAGCACAGTACCTGGCACAAAGTAGGTGCTCAATAAATCCTTGTTGAACAAATGCCTGAACAGATACTAAGGAAGCATGTCTAGGTCCTCAGTAACTGCTGCCGAAGAGAAAGACTGAATTTCTGCCCACCAGGTATTTTTGGTCTGAGAGTCAGTGACTGGGAGCGGCTAGACCCCTGGTCTTTGGCCTCTCTGATCCATACATGGGGGTGTTTCTGACTATTTCCTCCCCCTCCACCAACCCTTCCAAATTACAAATCACAATATCCTTCCCAAATCACTTCCCTTCTTTCCCAAACAGTATTCCCAGGACACCTTTCCCCAGTGAAGTTCATGCCTCTGTAATTGCATGGTGGGTATCTTTTTTTAAATCTAAAATGAGAATTGGGAGTAAGTGTATCAGGGAAGGACCTGGTCTCCCACCTCCTAACAGACTCCCTGTGACCCCAGGTGAGCGAATTCCTCTCTCTCAGCCTCAGTCTCCTTGTGTAGAGAACGCTGTGAGGCGTCTGAGGTACAGTATCGGATACGAAGCCTACAGCGTGGTATAAACCGTCAACAACCAGGAGTTTGAAAAAATAAAATGATAAGAAGAGAGAAAACCCTTCTGAAGAGGAGGCGGAGGAATTACTCAAGCCTTGGCGAGGCGGGCACCGGGCCGTGTGATTCACAGCAGCCTGGGTTGTGAGAGGCCTCCCTCCCCCACTCCACTGCCCAGTCAGCCCAGGGGTAGGCACAGTGACTCGCTTCTCTCTCTGTGGGACATGCCTATAATTGGCCCAAAGAGGGCAGGGTTAGTGGTTGTAGGGTGTGTGTGTGTGCGTGCGCTAGAGGGAGAGAAAGAGGGAGGGAGGGTTTCCTGAACTTCAATTAAAGGGTTGAAACATTTTACTCCACATTTTAAGATTTCCGTGTGCCTGCTAGCTTCCTCTCTCAGACGGCTGAAGCCTTTATTGAATCACCATCCTTAGGACCCAGTGGCCCATCTTTGCGGGGAGGTTTTCACAAATAATAATTATATCCTATCCGTGTAAAGAGCCTTGAATTGCTTCCAAATCCTTTCTCTTTTAGTTCTCCTGTCCAATTCCTAGTAGAGGGAGGGACCGTTGCTATTATGCCCACTTTCCAGGTCGATAAAACCTGGGGCTTTATTGGATCACTGGGTTTACCCAGTGAGGTGGCAGAAAGGGCTTTAAGAGGGTTGCCGAGGGGTTTCCAAAGACTGATCTGCACACAGGGATTTGGGTCTTGCCCTACCCTATTCCCCAGGATTGAGACCAGGTACTGGGAGTTGGGGGGAGCTCGGGGCCTGACCCTAACTCAGTCAAAGCAGTTGTACCTGGTGTTAGAGTCTTTTTGTGTGGTAGTGGGAGTAATTGAGCTGGTTTGGCGGACAGCAGGATGGGCTGACTCCTTCCGATTTGGAGCCTGGGGCATCTTCAGAGACTCCTAAGAGTTAAAAATGCCTTCTAACATGTAAGTCCCTAGACACTGTCTCATTCTGAATTTCTCAAACTGAATGAACATCAGAACCCCTCATTGCCAGGCGTGGTGGCGTATGTCTGTAATCCCAACACTTGGGAGGCTGAGGCAGGAGGATCAACGTGAGTTCGAGGCTAGCCTGGCCTCCATAGTGAGTTCAAGGCCAGCCTGAACTACACAGAGAGACCCTGTCTCAAAAAAAAAAAAATAAAAAAAAGAATCCCTTATTGACCTTAAAAAAAAAATTCCCAGATTCTACCTGGGAGTTCCAGAATCTTAGGGTCAGAACCCAGGAATCTAGTTTTAAAAGGTTCCAGGTGATTCTGATGCACATCCTAGAGTGGAAACCACTGGACAAAGCCATTTTCTAGTTGAGGCAGTGGAGGCCCAGAGAGGCAGTAATTTAGCCATGGTCCTACAACGAGTCAGGGCCATTAGGGCCAGGAGAGCGCATCTGCCTTCTGTGAGGCTCTCTCCACAGGGCCCTGTGCGGGATTCTCTCAGCTCAGTCCCAGCCCAGAAGGGAGGTACAGGATCTAAGAAAAAGGGAGTTAGTCAGTCTCTCATCCATATACACACAAACACTGACCGCCACAGTTTGCCTCTAGCTCTAGTTGGCGAATGGCTGCCACTTAGCAGTTCCAAGTTAAAAGGCACCCACAATTCTGAAACTTTAGGCAGAGTAAATCCTGGCATCACCAGTGTCCAGCACAGGGCCTGGCCCAAAGGAAGGGCTCTGTAGTGATGCCAGCCAGCTCAGGTAGCTTCGGTGGAAGCAAAGGCATGGAGACACGGAGCACGGGACTGGGACTGGGACTGGGAGAAGTGGCAAAGGGGCTTTCTCCTGATTGCAAACAGGAACCATGGAGGGCTTTATCAACGGGAATGATGTGCTCAGATGTGTTCCCCATGGACACATATTAAGAATGGATGGAGGGGTGCTGGAGTGGAAGCAGGCACAGGCAGGGTGTCGCAGCCATTCCAGGGAGAGGTGATGGTAGCTCAGGTTAGAGTGGTGCCTGGTAGGGAAAGTAAGATCTGAGAGATATTTAGGTGCTAATGCGGACAGACTTTGGTAGTGGCTGGGATGTAGAGACCAAGGAAGAGGGAAAAGTCCAGGATGGCTGTGGGTTTGCTGACACCAACTAGAGTGACCTGATGAGTGATGGTGGGGCCATCTACATGCAAGAGAAGGAGCAAGTTTAGGGAAAGATAGTCATGTCTGAGACATGCTGGGTTTGAGAAGCACGGGTGGCGGGGGGACATCAAGATGGAGATAGCCAGTAAGCATTTGGATGTAGGATTAGAAATTTCAGGAAGTAGTTGTGGGCCAGAGATTATGTTTGGCAGTTTGCACCACCAACACATGCCATGGCCCACACGGTGGCTCATAGAGAGAGTGTGCATGTTTCTGAGGGCCAGTCCCATCTTTGAAGACAGTGAGGTCACCAGAGTCATGGGCGGATCATTCATTACCTGCACAAACTTTGCCTTAGATAGGCCTCTTTTCAGTGGGGGGATCAGAGTGGTTGTTAAAGCATATTTGCGTAGAGCTGAGACCCATTTCACATATACTCACCCAGGGTAGCTTTGCCAAGAACTGAGGTAGTACTTAGGAAAGGCAGATCAAACATTGGTGAATTCACGTGGCTCCCTCAGTCCTGTTCCTGCTCAGGGCATCTGAGAGGCCACATAGGGGTTCACTCACGGAATGCAGAAGAGGGGCTCAGGACAGGAGGCAGTGGTAGGTTCTGCGAGGGGAGAGCAGTAGTTGAGATTTCAGAAGAGTGTTCAGGGAAAGACCCACATGTGGTTCCTAGTCAGTTGGGGCCTTCCTAACAAACACAACAAAATGTAGACACTCTGGGTAGATGGACAGAGGACTTCCCCAGACGAGACTTAAAGAATTGAAGTTTTCAAGTGGGGATTGTTGGCACTTCTCCTCCTTAGCCCTTTCAGGTGTCCTGTCTCTAGGGGAGAGGCCAGATGGATCTGCCTGTTCCCTCAGGGGTGAATCTCAGCTGACAATGCCCCAGACAGACAGAAGCCATGACTTTCTGGGGGCCAGTTAGCTAAATGCCTTAGGCAGATGTGGAGCTGGCCAGACACTTGGCTGGGTGGGGCTAGGACCTGTCTGGAATGAGGGCAGGAAGAGCAGTCTGCCATTGGCTAGCCCCTCAGATGTAAGTTCCCTCATCTGAAAAGAGCACACATCTTTGGAGCAGCAAAACCAGCTAGCTGGGGTGCCACCGTCTAGTTCCTTGAACCCAGAAGGCATCACACCTCCAGAGCACACACAGGCCTGAAGACAAGGCCGCAGGGCAGCAGCTAAAGGAGTTTAAGCACTTGTCGCTCTGCCCTTGTTTCACTGTGCCTCCAGGCTTCCTTTCCCTCTCAGGACTTTAGCTTTCCCATTTGTAACATCACAGACCTGCTGGTAGCATTTGTCTGGCATATAATATGGCAGCCATAAATACTTGGTCAGCAAATAAGAGAGAGAAAGAAGAGGAAGGAGGCTATTTCTTCAATATGTGTCTGTTGAGTGCCTACTATGTGCTAGACTCTGGGCTAGGTTCTGGGTGTCCCTGTCCTCATGGAGCTCACATCTAGCAGGAAAGACACCACAAGTAATTCTAGTCATAGATGCTGCTGAATACATGGGGAGGAGCTGGGGAAAAGAGGACACTTGGGTTGAGACCTGAAGGATAAATAGGAGTCCAGAGGTAAGCAGAAGCAGAAAAGCGGTTCAGGCCATGGGAATGCCATGTGCCAAAGCCCCAGGCGGAAGAGAGCACTTTCAAGGAACAGACAAGAGGCCATTGTGGCTGGATGGTGGGGGCAGGGAAGTGTTCTTGAGTTTAGGCCTTCCTGGTCCCTGTGCTCAGGAGTTTGGAGTTCATCCCAAAGGCGAGGGGAGCTCCGCAGAAGGCTGCAGGACTGAAGGGGACTGTGTTCTCCAAGAGCTGGCTGTGGTGTGGAGAATGGCCTTGGAGAGGGCCCTGAAGCTAGGAGGTGGAGGGCAAGTATATAAATTCCAGAGCTGCGGAGTTGAAGGCAAGAGAAGAGCAGTAGAGAAAGCCCAGTCTCAGACTCAGGCGACTTGGTGGTAGAGGTGCTGTTCCCGGAGAGGATGGGGAAGGCAGGAGGAGGAGCAGACCGGAGCCTGTGGTGGGGGTGTGGTTTATTTAAGATGCGCTGACTCTGATCAGCTGTGTCTCTGGGCGCCAGAGTTAGGGCAGGAAGGTGCGGGACACAAGCGTGTGGATGAAGCGTCCCGGGAAGCGTGGGCTCTTCCGGGTGCCGGTGACTTAAATCCTCTGTACTGCGTCCCTGTGGCCCTCTGGAGGGAAGGGGTTAAATCGCTGAGGGAAGACGCCGGTGGAAAGCGGGAAAGGCGGGACTGGCAGGGCTAGCCCCTGGGAGCTGCAGCTGGCATAGGAGCCCTTCCGCCCCGGCCTGTTAGGTCCGCTCCGCCGCCGCCACCGCCACCGCCGCCTTCGCCTTCTCGTTCCCTGCCCCCCCACCCCCAGGTTCGTCCGGGCTCACTAGTTCCTGCCTCCCTACCTAATGCATTCCAGGTGCAGATGTGGCCCCTCCCCCACCCGGGGCGGCGGGGAGGGCAGGGGAGGCTTGAGTCTCTTTCGCGGTGCATCTCTTAGGGTGAGTCGCCCAGCCTCACTGACCACTTCCGTTTCTGGAGAAATCCTTCAGGGATCTGTTTGGGTCCCTGTCCCTGGCAGGAGCTGGCAATAGGGAGAGCCCCCAGACTCAGCTCTGCCACTTTCTAAAGTTTCCTGTGACCTTGGGCAAGTCACCTCACTTCTCTGAGGCTTGGCTTTCTCATCTGTAAAATGGGGCTGTAATTCCCACCTCCTAGGTCTGTTAGGAGGATTAAACACCGCAGGCAAAGCCCAGAGCCTTTAGCACAGCACACTGTAGCCATGTTCAATAGATGGCCCTGGCCTGCCCTCCCTGTTCCTGCCCCTTCACCTCTCCAGGCCTTCATCCCTCAGTGATTTGCATGCCCTAGGTGGACTTTGTTCCATGTATATCTGTAGTTTGTATATTGTGTATACACACATATATATATAGTTTATATATTGTGTATATATGTATATTGTATGTTTGTAGTTTTTTTTGTCTTTTCCCTCCTTGTCTTTGTCCCAGTGTCTTTATCAAGTGTCTTTTTCCTTAATGATCTCTCTATGTCTCCAGCTGTCAGATTTGACCAAGCTTCTGATGGATGGGAGGGGATATGGGTGGGTGCTGGGGGCCCTGGGGTTGAGGCAGAGGTCAGAGAGACCATCTCCCAAGTGGCTTTGTACTTATGGGGAGGGGAATCCCAGCCAGCGTGGCAGCCCCAGCACTGGGTAATTACTGCCCCCAGTGCTCCCAGCTGCAACTCCACTCCCTTCTCTTCCTGTCCTCTGAAGTCCCCAGCTCCTCCCTGGGGTGGAGCTACCACCCTCCATCCTTCTCTGGCCTCTGGTCCAGAGAGGCAGGAGAAGGTGGCCAGACCTTTCCAGCAATCAAGGGACCGGAAGGGGAATGAGCTGCTTGTGCTCTCATGTGGCTGTGTGGTTTGTGTGTGTGTGTGTGTGTGTGTGTGTGTGTGTGTGTACACGTGCATGTGCCTGGCTGCATGGCTGTCTTCTAGTGTATCTGTTCTGTGTGTCTTAATGTTCCTGTTTCTGTATATCTATGTGTATGCTTGCATGTGTGTCTGTATATATCCATGTATGTCTTTGCATCTGTGTGTATTGTGTATTCCAGATTCTGTGTCACCCAGGCTCTATCTAAGCCCACGAAGGTTTCGAGATGTTTCTGCATGTGCATGTGGGGTTCTGTAGATTTTGTGTGCCCGTCTGTTTCTGTATGTGTCTGTTTTTATGCCTGTGTTTGTCTCTATGTCCCTTATAGGTCTGTATCTCGATGATGGTGCTTGGGGGTGGGGGTGGCCTCCTGCTTCCTCTGCCCTTCCCTGCCCCTTCTTCCTCCTCTGGAGCCTTCTTGCAAACCCAGAACTCTGTTCATCAGACAGTGGCATAGCTAGAGTTCGTGCCACTTGGGGCAGTCCTTCAATTTGCTGCCCTCCAACATATCTGAACATGTAAACCTATTTAAAGACCACCCCAAAAAATGTGCCACCCTGGGTGGACCACTGTTTTCAGACATATACTTCACCCTTCCCCCCTGCACAGATACCCTACCCTTGTCTGCAGGATCCTCCCTAGTCCCATATATGAAAAAACACATCCTAGCCTCACAGCTCAACTAAACCCACCTCCTTTAGAAAGTCTTCTCCCTCTACCCTCCAAATGTGATTTCTTTCCCAAGTCAGCAAACATTCACTGAAAATGTGCTCTGTGACTCTGAACATAGACACACTTGGGATCCAGCTGTGTATCCTCGAGCCAGTAATTTTGCTTCCTTGTGCCACAGTTCCTCATCTGCAAAGTGGAACTAATAGTTCACAGAGTTGTTAGGAGAATGCCACACAGGAAAGTATCCACACGATGCCTGGCCTAGACAGGTGTTCAACAAACAGTTGAATTCCCATATTTTATATCCTTATAAATTAAACAATTAACAGCTTGAGTTCCAGAGAATTCTCAATATTCTTACAATCCCTTGTTCTCTTCTCTAAGCATCCTGCTCAGCGCAGAAGGTGAATTGAGCCAGATAAAACAAAAGGCAGGCTCCAGTTTGAGGACTCCTGGGCCCTTCTAAGGGGTGCACTGGGGATGTCCAAGGCTGCCAGAGCATGTTGTATAGGGTAAAAGGTAAACAGTGGGCTAGAAAGGGCCTGACGGGCCACTTACCTCAGATATTGCAATGTGATGGCTGACAAGTTGAATTTGCTCAGAAGTTTCATTTAGCCTGCTCGTTGTTTTTGTTTGTTTATTTGTTTTGTTTTGTTTTGTTTTGTTTTCTTTGTGGTACTAGGATTGAAACCAGGACCTTTTCGCTGAGCTACATCTCCAGGCTTTTTTTTTTTTTTTTTTTTTTTTTTTTTTTTTTTTTTTTTTTTTTTTTTTTTTTTTTTTTTTTTTTTTTTTTTTTTGAGACAGGGTCTCACTAAATCACTAGGTGGCCCAGGCTGGGCTCGAACTCATGATTCTCCTCCCTCACCATTCCAGAGTGCTGGGATTACGGGCGTGCACCACCACACCTGGCTTTGCAGAGTCCTTATGTTCAGAAGACCGATAGATTTTAGGGAAAAACCTCGTGACTTCCCACAGGGTTCCTGTAAACAGCTCCTCCTGCACATTTCATATTTGACAGAGTTTTGTGTGTGAACTTACAGAAAGCAAAGCCTGGATGCAGTCCGGCCCTGAAGATGGACTGGGAAAGCTGGTCTGGAGCTCACATTCAAGGGGCAGATGGGAAGAGGTTGGGCAGTTAAACTTTATGCCCTGCTTTTTTTTTTTTTTTTTTAATCCTCTGCTTTTTGAGGGAGTCTTCTCCTCCCACTACTGAGCTGGCTTTCCAAAAGGAGTTTTTTTTTGTTTTGTTTTGTTTTGTTTTTGAGACAGGGTCTCACTATGTAGTTCAGACTGGTCTTGAACTCACTATGTAACCCAGGCTGGCCTCAAACTTGCAGTGATCCTCCTGCTTCAGCCTCCTGAGTGCTGGGATTACAGGTGTGCACCACCACACCTGGCCTCAAAAGGCACTTTCTGATGTTATTCTTTCTTCTCCACGCTCTCTGTTCCTTTTCCCTACCCACCCCAACCCTAGGTGTACCACCTGTCCCCGGGGCCTGCCTCTCAGCCAGGAAAGGCAACATTTGGGGCCTGTTGGGAGAAATTGACATCAGTTGTGAGGAGGCCTGAATACTAGGGCCATCTCCTGCCCACCCTGGCATCTCACCGATCCTTGCAATGAGCAGCATATACATATTCTCTCCATTTTTCAAGTGGAGAAATTGGGGTCCAGATACATGAAGCCACTTGCTTCAGGTCACCAGGGAGTTAATGGCCAAGGTCCAGTCTGGGGTCCTAATAGCTGGGTTGAGATTAAGCCAAGGCTACAGCCAGCCAGGGAGAATGGGCCACAGGAGGAGCCCTTGTCCTAAAACTCAGCTAGAAACTGGACCTGCTCTGCCAGTAAACTCAGAAGCGTGTGCTCAGAGCACCTGCCAAGCAGGGGCATGCAGCAACCAGAAACGATTTTTGGAATGATTTTTCTATTTCAACAACAATGAGTTGTCATGGGAAAATTCAAAACTCAGCTACACTTCTTGACACATATTTTCCACTTTTGTATGGTTTGTATTTTGAGTTGTATTTGAATAGGGGAGACAGGGCACCACTGTCTTTCACTGCCCGGCCACTTCTAGTAGGAATCTGGCCCATATCGCCACAGCTGTCATGGTGCGGGAGGCCAGATTCCATGTCCCTCTTCAGGCTGAGTTTGCTTATGTTTTTCAGTTTATCAGTAGTAGTTGTTTTTGTGTGTGTAGTACTGGAAACTGAACCTAGGGCATTTACGCTAAGCTACATTCCCAGCCCTTTTTATTTATTTATTAGAGTTTTTAAAAAAATTATTTTAAAACAGGGTCTTACTAAATTGCCAGACGAGGCTCAAATTTATAATCCTCCTGCCTCAGCTTCCCAGAGTGCTGAGATTATAGGCATGTGCCACCACACCTAGCTCTAATAGTAGTTTTGTGGTGGATTGTAGCCTGTGGCCTGTGAGTTTATGTATCTCTGTATGAAGTTTTGTGGATGTGTGATCCTTGTTTGTTTCCAGGTTTATCCAGTATCACTGTATATCTATATGGGTGGGCGCTTGCTCTTTTTCATCGTCTCATAGGCACCCTCCAACCAGGGAGCTGAAATTATTTTGTTTTTAGATAAGGAAACCGAGGCTCAGATAGATGAGTACCCAGGGTCACATCACTACTAAATGGTGGTACTGGGGTTTAATTTGGGATCTGTGTGACTCCTAAACCAGCCATTCCTTTTTTGTTTTGTTTTTGTTTTTTTGAGACAGGATCTCACTATGCAGTTCAGGCTGGCCTTGAACTCACTATGTAGCTCAGGCTGGCCTCAAACTCGCAGCTATTCTCTTGCCTCAGCCTCCGGAGTGCTGAGATTACAGGCGTGCGCCACCACGCCAGGCTAATACTTTATTCCAGGCAGTCTAGTCAGTGATTATGATGACATCACTCTTGTTTGGAACAGTCAAGCATCAGGATTTTTAAATTACTGTCCCACTCTCCTGTTCACCCCCCTCCTTTTTCGCAGTGCTAGGGATAGAACCCAGGGCCTCACACATGCTAGGCAAGTGTTCTACACTGAGTTACACCTCCAGTCCCAATTCTATTTTTAAACGAAAGAGACTAGATGCAAAGTTATCCCTGAAATAATGTCAGTGTCACAAGCCTTCAGATGCCCACTGCAGGGGAAATTGGGTAAAGCCCCAGCCTGCCTGAGGTTTAAATGGATGAGAGTCTGGTGGGGCCTGGTTGCCAGGTGTGCTTTGTAGGCCTGGCTCTGCCTCCTGCACTCAGAAGCCAACCTTCAATAGAGTTGGTAGAATTTGTCCCCAAAAGGTACAATTAGATTTGGATTTCAGATATACAAAAAATAATTTTTTAGTACAAGTTGAGCATCCCTAATCCAAAATCCAAAATGCTCTGAAATTTGGGTTTTGGAGTTTCAGATTCAGGATGCTCAGATGATAAAATCTATGCAGATGTTCTAAAGTCCAAAAATCTGCAGAATCTGAAACACTTCCTCTCCAAAGCATTTCAGATAACGGACACTCAACCTGGGTAGCATAATAACTTCTTAGTATAAGAATGCATAAGACATGCTTGTACTTAAGAAATTATTCATTAGCTAGGTGTAGTGGTGAACCTATAATCTCAGCTACTCAGAAGGTTGAGGCAGGACGATCCCAAGTTTGAGGCCAGCCTGGGCAATTTAGTGAGACCTTGTCTCAGAATAATTTTTGTGTCGGTTTATGTGGTACTGGGGATTGAACCCAAGTGCTCTATCAATGAGCTACATCCCTACCTCTTTTAAAAAGTGTTTCATTTGATACAGGATCTCGCCAAGTTACCCTGGCAGACTCGAACTTGCAGTCCTCCTGCCTCAGGCTCCCAGAGTGCTGGGATTACAGGCATGAGCCACTATGCCTGGCTCCCAGTCTTTTAAAAAATTTTATTATGAGGCAGAGACTGATGTGCCTGGGCAACTGGCAACTTGGTGAGACCCTGTTTCAAAACTAAAAAGGGCTGGAGATATAGCTCACTTCTACCATACCTGAGGCCTTGGTGGGGGTGGGGAGAGAGAGAGAAAGAGATAGGTAGATTAGATAGATAGATGATAGAATTGTTTATCTGAAAATTCAAATTTAACTGGTTGTCTTAGTTACTTCTCTCATTGTTGGGACAAAATACCCGACACCCACAATTTAAGGAAAGAGAGGTTTATTTTGGCTCATGTTTCAGTCCATAGTTGGCTGGCTCCAAACCAGGACAGCAAGGCAGAGGGGCCTGGCACAGAGGGGCCTGGCACAGGGCTGCTCCCAGCTGGGCAGACAGGAAACAGTGAAGGGAGGAGCTGGGAAGGGCAATATATCCTTCCAGGTCATGCCCACAGTGGCCTGCCTCTTCCAGCCAGATCCCACTTCTAACAGCAAGCCAGCTATGATACCCCGGTAATCCAGTCACCTTCCCAACACATGAGTGTCTCTTGTCTTTTAGATTGGGAGCTTCCTGAAAGTAAGGATCAGCATTGCCCTTCCTTGGGCTGGGGTGTAGCCCGGTGGTAGAGTGCTTACCTAGCAAGCAAGGCCTTCTGTGCTGTCCTAAAAAGATTGCCCTTCTGACCTGCTGAGGGCCCAGAGAGGTGGAGGTGGAGCAAGGAGAGGGCACAACCCACCTCCACCCCCACAGCAGAGCTGGGAGCCATGGCCTGCCCTGCCGTGCTCAGGGTGTGCTTCCTGTCAGTGCTGGGAGATGTCTAGGTGGCAGTGGTGCCCCAGGTGTGCCAAGCACGTTGCATATGGACATGTGGACAGCTCTGAGGTTATCTCTGGGGCTTCGAGTGCCGGGTCTTTGAGTGTTGTAGAATTTGATGGTGTGGCTTTATGTGTATGAGGAAGCCTCCTTGGTAGCACTGGGGACTCTGGTAAACCCAGTGATGGAAGGGGCAGTGCTGGTGGAGGATTTATGTGGGTGAAAGAGAATGTCATAGATAGTCAACCTGAAAGAAAAATGGACTGGAGAAAACCAGTGCAAGACCTAGTTTGGTGGTAGTGGTGGGGGAGTGGACAGCATGTGTCAGCAGAAGGGACTGTGGTTTCTAGAAAGGGAAAGGGGAGTCCTCCTACTCCGGGAGCATCCTGAGGGCAAGAATAGGATGTTTTTATCACCCGGCACAGACTCTACCAGGCTCAGAAATATCTGTGGGAGCAAACTAAACTGAAGAAAGCCAGAGAGTTCAGCAGGGCCAGGAGAACCACAGGCTGGAATGAGAAGTTTTTATTTTCCCACGGGCAGTAGGGAGCGATGGAAAGTCCTCATGCATTGTTATAATCAGAGCTAGACTGTGATAAAATACAAAGGGCTGGGGATACAGCTCAGTGGTAGAGTGCCTGCCTAGAATGTGTTCAATCCCCAGTCGTGCCACCACCACCAAAAAAAAAAAAGAAGCATTATGGTAAAATACAAGTTCAATCCCCAGCACCACCCCCCCACCCCCCCAAAAAAGCACCAATCACCAGGAGGGTACAAGCCCTGGGGAGGAGGGAGCCCATAAGGGAATACTTGGGAGAAAACCAGGAAGTGTAGGCAAAGGGAAGGGATGGGGAGTACTGAAATAGGAGATGGAAGAGGGATCGTGATCTTTCCCCCCTCAGTGGAAACTAGCTGGTTCTTCGCCAGACCCAGACTCCTGAACTGGAACCCTACTGTTCTTCTCCTTGTGGGCAGTGTTGGGGTGTCCCTCTTATTAGCCACACTGCAGTTTCTTCTGTGATTTTCTAAAGCACTAGGGTCCATACCTGGCCCTCCTGGTTCCCCCCTTTTCCAGCTGTTCCTTGGATAACAGGGTTAAGAGTCCATGCCAGGTGTGGTGGCACATGCCTGTAATCTCAGCACTTGGGAGGCTGAGGCAGGAGGATTGCCACGAGTTCAAGGCCAGCCTGGACTATATAGCGAGACCATGCCTCAACACCCCCCCCCCGCCAAAAGAGTCCAGTCCAGGACTGGTCTGCCTGAACACTGCCATTGATTTGCTGTGTCTTTGGGCTATTCACTGCCTCTTTCTCTCCCTGACTACATTTCCACACTTAAAACTGGACTGACAGTCCCTGCGCCCCTCACCTGGAACTCTACAGGTGTCTCATTATCTGGGAATTTCATTCAGCCGCCTATCGTGTAAGGCTACCTGCAGGGAAGCAGAAAGAATGGAGAGGCAGGCCCCACTCCGGGGTCCCGGGTGAGGTGGGTGAGGAGGGAGTGGAGGGTGCCAGCACAAGGCCATGGAAGATGGTTTGGTCACCTGGGCCCCAGGACCGGTAGTGGAGCAGAGGGAAAGAAGCTCCATGGGAACCCTGTGGCCCTGCCGGGGCAGGTCCTGCCTGCTTTGAGGTGTGGCGTGCAGCCAGGTGGGCACCACAGGCTCAAAGAGGCTGACGAGGGCCCCCTTGGTTCCTGTGTGTATGTCTGAGCGGGTGCTGTGTTTGCACGGCAGGGTGCCTGGCTTTGCTCACTCCTTCTCTGGCCCTGTCACCTACGCTTTGTGTCTCTCACTTTTTTGGACCATGTGTCTTTCCAACTGTGTCTCCACCTGTGCTGCCTCCAGGTGATTCATCCTCTTCAACCCCACGCCCAGGGGGAGGGCGGGGCAGGACCAGCCAGGATGTGCTGAGCAGGGCAGGGTGAGTAGCCCAGCTGAGCCAAGAGAAGCACCTCCTCCATCCTGGCCGGGCCCTGCCTGCTCAGGTGGGGAAGGAAGTGAGGAAACTGCACCCAAAGCAAGGTATGGGGTGAGGGAGGGGTGCTTGGCCTGGGATCTGAGGCTCCATGTTCTCTTAGCGCTGGGAAAAGCTCTGGCCTGAGTTCACTGGGGCCTGCCTCCCTGGGCTTAGGGTCAGGTGAGAGGTCCAGGGAAGCTGTTAGAACCCCGAGAGTAGGGCTATTCCTTCTTCCAAAGACAGGGAGACCTAACATCCCCTGTGACTCTGCCTGTGTGACTGTGTAAGGGTGGGTGTAGATGTCTCTGTGTGTCGCAGCTCCGTGTTTCTGCAGCAGAGACAGCATGTGACACTGTGGTTGTTTAGATTAGGAGATAAGTGTCCTGTGTCTATGTGTGTCCCTGAGCCAAGATCCTGTGATATCATGGACAGACATGTTTGCTTGTTTTTTACCCCGGACGTGTTTGTTTCATGAGTTGGACATATTAAATTGTGCTACCTGTCTGATTCTGTGTCTGTGCTTCTGATTAGATGGTAACATATGACTTTATGCTGTTTTGCTATTGTGTGAGAGTGTATCTGACCTGCTGTCATCGACTCTCTGTGGCTGTAGTCTTTGCGTGTAACCATGTCTTCAGGTGTATAGAAGATACATTATGAGAGCCGGTTGTGGTGGCACATGCCTGTAATCCTGCCACTTGAGTGGCTGAGGCTGGAGGAACTCAAGTTCGAGGCTAGTCCCGACTACATATCAAGACCCTATCTCAGAAAATGAAAAAAATAAACAAAGGCACATTCTGATGCATATAACACTCCATGACCCTGCAATTTGAGATACAGTATAATGACTCTGTGTATCTATAGTAACGGAGTATATGATAGTATATGGGTATGTGCTTTTTGTGTAAGATGACAGAACTGTCACTGTGTTACTGTGTGTGTTTTTTTGACTACATGTGACCATGTTTGAAGGTATTTTTGACACTGTGATTATGCATAAGGTTGTAACTGCAGGTCTTTGTGTATGACCATGCTTTCAGGGGGGATATGACGTGTGTTTGGATGTTTGAATTTGTGTGTGGTCGTGGCCTTGCAGTTGTGTGAAACAGTATAAATCACACCATGTGCTTTGATAACTCAGTGGGCCCATTTATGGTTGGTTACTTATGAGGCTGTGACAGAGGGGAGCGGACCCTTTGTGGCTGCTCACTCTCTTGTCCTCACACCTGCTTGCCTGCGCTCCTCCCTACACAAGGGTTTTCCCTACATAAGCTACACTTTAGCTTATAACACTTCTGTCATGGGATGGATGGGCAGCTCCTCAGCCTGGCATTCAAGGTTTTCTCCCTTCGCTCTGACCCCAAGTGACTTGGGTGTCAGCTGAGGCACTCCTGCAGCCCTCTGCCTGGCCTGGGCCGTCTAAGCCCCTCCCACACTCTTTCCCTTGCAACATGTCAGCCCTTAAAGGGGTGCCCTCGCTGCCTCCTAGACTGGAGCTTCTCTCATGCTAGTGACCATGACCTCCTCCAGGACCCAAAATGGGTGGGTTAACAGGAGACCTACAGTAAGGGAAGTGGGGTGGTACCAAAGGACTTCTCATTTTTCTGAGTTTACTGTTGCTGTTTGAAAGTTGTTTCTGTTACTTTAACTCTGGAATGCTGAGTGTGTGTGTTGAGGGTGGTGTGCGTGCCGGTGTACAGTATATGGGTGTGGAAATGGAGGAGAATAGTATGGACTGGTGAGAAGGTGGGATTTATCTGTAAGGGGGTACTAGGGATTGAATTCAGGGCCTTTGCACTGACCTATGTTCCCAGACCTTTTAAAATTTTTATTTTATTTTTTGGGTTCTGGGGATCGAACTCAGGGCCTTGCGCTTGCTAGGCAAGTGCTCTACCACTTGAGCTAAATCCCCAAACCCTTAATTTTTATTTTGAGGCAAGGTCTTGCGAAGTCACTAAGTTGCTCTGGCTGGACTCAAACTTGCAATCCTCCTGCCTCAGCCTCTCAGAGTTCTGGGATTACAGGCATGTGCCACCATGTTCAACGAAGTTGGGAATTTTAAGAAGGAAAACTTCTTAAAATCTTTTATCTTTTCATCTTTTTTTTTTTTTGTATTATGGATTGAACCCAGGGCCTTTGCACTCAGTTACATCCCCAGCCCTTTTTACTTTTTATTTTGAGACAGGCTCTCACTAAATTGCCCAAGCTGGCCTGAAACTTTCAATCTTCCTGTGTTCATCTCCCAAGTACCTGGGATTACAGGTATATACCACTGTGTTCAACTCGTTTTGTTATTTTTAAGTACACTCTGCTGTACAAAATTGCAGACAGGAAATTTCATATATTCTCAGGGCCTTAAAAATAGGTTGAAGAATAGTTTATGCTGAACATTTCCACTGTGGCTATGTAAACAAGAGCTGCAAACACATATACAAACTTTAGAGTGTTTCCACCCCCAGCCTGGGTAAACTCCCTAGTAATAATACCTGCAGAGGTACATGGACTCAGTGTATTAATCACAAAGAACTCTCATCTGTTGATGAAAACAGCCAGCCTCACTCCTGAGCCTGGCTCCTCATCTGAGGGCTGAGGTAGGGGTTTCCCAGAAGAGCAGTGTGGCCAAAAAAGGGGCTCGGGGAAACCCAACACCCCAGATGCCCGTGGAGACATCCGGTCCCCTTTGAGGAAAGTCAGTCACTTCATAGTTTCTCCCTTTCTGCAGGGCTGCATCAGGGAAATCGGATCCTGGTTAAAAGTTTGTCCCTCGACCCTGGCCAGAGCCTTGAGCCTCATCCAGAAGGCCCCCAGCGGCTTCGCTCAGACCCAGGGCCCCCCACCGAAACCCCCAGCCAGCGTCCTTCGCCACTGAAGCGGGCACCAGGCCCAAAGCCACAGGGTAAGTGCTTCCAGAAAGAGCAGAGGAGCAGCCCAGGGGAGGGGACAGAGGAGGGGAGAGGGAGAAGTTCACTGGTGGCAGAGAAAAGGGCTCATTAGAAGAACAGCGAGGCTCTGTGGGCTCAGGGGCGGTGCTACCTAGACTGCAGGCTGCGGCCTGGGATCTCACCTCAGGCTGGATCTGTGCAAAAAAAACAAAACAAAGCAAAACAAAAAACTGAGGTTTGTGGAAGGGGGTGTGGCCTGACCAGGACAGCCACTTATACACCCAGCTTACTGAGACCTCTCCTCTCCTCTATCCATCTCTCAGTCCCACCAAAGCCCAGCTATCTGCAGATGCCCCGGATGCCCCCTGCACCTGAGCCCATCCCTCCTCCACCATCACGCCCACTGCCTGCTGACCCCCGAGTGGCCAAGGGTCTGGCCTCCAGGGTGGAGGCCAGCCCCAGTTCTGCAGCAGTATCGTCACTGATTGAGAAGTTTGAAAGGTGAGTCTGGTCCCTGCAGAACCCTGTGGAGGAAAGGGTGGCTCTGGGACAGGAAGGGATAGATGTAGGAGAGGCCTCTCAGTCAAGCTCATTTCCTGCCTCCATGTGTATCCACCACCCATCTCAGAGAGCCTGTGATTGTCGCCTCGGATAGGCCAGCCCCTGGCCCCTGCCCAGGTCCCCCAGAGCCAGCCATGTTGCCACAGCCACCCACACAGCCACCAGTATCCCAGCTCCCAGAGGGCGAGGCTTCCCGCTGCCTGTTCCTGCTGGCTCCTGGGCCCCGGGATGGTGAGAAGGTGCCCAACCGGGACAGCGGCATTGACAGCATCAGCTCGCCATCCAACAGTGAAGAGACCTGCTTCGTCAGTGACGATGGGCCCCCCAGCCACAGCCTCTGTCTCGGGCCCCCTGCCCTGGCCAGTGTACCTGTGGCTCTGGCCGACCCCCACCGGCCCAGCTCCCAGGAGGTTGACAGTGACCTGGAGGAGGAAGACGATGAGGAGGAGGATGAGAAGGACAGAGAAATCCCAGTTCCCCCGATGGAGAGACAGGAGTCTGTGGAGGTACTGACCCGTGTTCACCAAGAAGCAGGACCTTATGGAGAAACCAGGAGCCTGGCTTTTGTGCTTGACTCTTGCCGTACCGTGGTATTTCTCAAAATAGGACGTTGCTTCCACTGGGGATGTTTAGCTTTCCTGGTCTCTTGGTACTAAATACAGTACCAGTAGCAAACCCTGCCTCTCCTCTCAACCATTGTATTTTGTTTTTGAGACAGCGTCTTGCTATGTAGTTCAGACTGGCCTTGAACTCCCTATGTAGCCCAGGCTGGCCTCAAACTCATGGTAATCCTTCTGCCTCAGCCACCCAAGTGCTGGGGTTACAGGTGTGTGCCACCATGCCCGGCACTTTTTTTTTGTACATTTTTGAGGCAAGGTCTCACTGAGTTGCTAAATTGCCCAGGCTGGACTAGGACTTGTGATCCTCCTGCCTCAGCTTCCCAGAGTGCTGGGAGTGCAGGTATGTGCCGCCATGTCCTGTTGGGGAGCTTTGAAATCCTGTGCATGGCTGGGGATTTGGCTTAGTGGTTAGAGCGCTTGCCTCACAAGCACAAGGCCCTGAGTTCGATCCCCAGCACCAATAAAATAAAATAAAATAAAATAAAATACTGTGCAACAGAATAATCCCATGAGCTAAGCATGGTGGTACCCACCTGTCATTCCAGTTATTTGGGAAGTTGAGGGAGGATGACTGCAAAGTCAAGGTCAGCCTGGGCAAATCAGTGAGACCCTGTCAAAAAATTAAAAATGAAAAAAGGCTAGGGATGGAGCTCAGTGGTAGAGTGCTTACCTAGCATGTATGAGGCCTGGGTTCAATCCCTAGTGCCACAACAAAAGAAAAGAAAAAGGAAGAAGAAAAAGAAATAAGAAAATTGGCTTAGGTTGTGAATTTAGCTCAGTGGTTAGAGTGCTTGCCTAGCAAGCACAGGTCCTGAGTTTGATCGAAAATTAGTTTAGCAGCTGTGTGACACTGGGCAGGTCTTCCCTCTCCACTCCCCTACTGTGAGCCTCAGTTTGCTGATTTGTATAAAGTTGCTCACATCCCGAAGACCTCCCAACAGCTAGAGGATGGAGTAAGCTCTAGAGCCCCTCAGGGCCCTAAGACTGGAGGTGAAGGCTACTGGCATCAGGGACCCTTTCTGTGCCCCCGCAGCATAATGTTTCTTCCAAAGGCAGCCTTGCCCTTCAGTTGGGTCTCAGCCAGAATATGTGTTCCACCTGGACCAAGCTCCAGTGTGCGGGCCGAGGTCAGGGGCTGCTGAGATGAAGGGTACTCAGAAAATGTGTCTCAGGAATAGGGAGCCGGGCCAATAGACAAGGAGCTTTAAACATTTTTATACTTTTGTGTTTTTCTCACACCACAGGTACTCTAGAAGGCTTTTGCTGATAGTGAACTGAGTGGGTGAACAAGTAGCTAACATAAACTACTTAGTCTGTAGTCGGCTTTTTTACTTATATGAAATTACTTAATTGTCTCCATGACAAATGGACGTAGGTTCTGTTATTGCCGGTATTTCTAGATGAGGAACCTTCAATACAGATCAGTTAAACAACTTATGGAAGCTCATGAATGGCAGTGCCAGGGTATGAGCCCAGGAAGTCTGGCTTAACCACTGCACTGCGCCCAATGCACAGAGAGGGCAGATGCGTAAGTGGCTGAGAGAGGGAGCACACGTCGATAGGATGAAGGGGCAGGCTGTACGATTGACTGGGGAGTCAGGGATGAAGCTGGGAGTGTTTAGGGTCTAGAGAAGGGCATCAGAATTATCTCAGGGCAGCTTTAGGCTTAAAGCAACAATTCGAGCTGTTCTTAGAATTCTAGTGAAGCCAGACACAGTGGTACACACCTGTAATCCCAGCTACTGGGGAGGCTGAGGCAGGAGGATCAGTTGAGCCCAGGAGTCCAAGGCCAGCCTGGGCAACACAGCAAGACCACATCTCAAAAAAAAAAAAAAAAAAAAAGGCTTGGGTGAGGATGAGGGTAGAAGATGATGGATCTGGGGTCACCTCTTTTCCTTTCCAGTTGACCGTGCAGCAGAAGGTGTTCCACATTGCCAATGAGCTTCTGCAAACCGAGAAGGCCTACGTTTCCAGACTCCATCTCCTAGATCAGGTGAATGGCCCCTCAGGGGTCTTGGGGTCCCTGGACCCAGAAGGTGGGTTGATAGGAGGAAGCGGTAGGCCCCTTTCTGACCTTGAAACCAACTTATCCCTGAAGCCAACTCTGATTTATGACCCCAGGTTTGACCCTCTCACCAACCTTTACCCCTACCCTGGGCAGCTGTGCCAGTCTTGATGAAGTGCTGACACTACTGCCGACTTTCCTCCGATCCTGAATTCACCCCTCGCTGTGAACCTCATTCTGACTCTGGCCTTCTTCCTGATCCCAAATGCACTAGAATCCCCGAGCATAGGGATGTTTGTCTGCTTTGTTCACTGCTCTATCCCAGCCTGCAATACAGTGCCCGGGACATAGTAGGGACTGAGAAATATTTGCTAATTCTGACTTTCTCTCTGACCCAGAATCTATTTCTGCCCTTGACCTTGAATCTGTTCCTCTCTTCACATTGGTCCAATGCCTAACTCCATGTCCTGACCTTGACAACCTTAAGTATATAACCCTAACCCCATTCCCCATATAGAACCCTAACTCTGTTCCCTCTCTCCTCAGCCTCTAGACCAGTGCTGATCCCAGAGCACCACAAAGCTGCCTGCACACACTGCCCTCACCTGCAAGCTGCCCCTTCCTGGTCAAGCCCCAGGCCCAGGAGGGCTGAGTCCTCTTGTCCTGTTTCACAGGTATTCTGTGCCCGGCTGCTGGAAGAAGCTCGGAATCGCAGTTCCTTCCCAGCTGATGTTGTCCATGGCATCTTCTCTAACATCTGTTCCATCTATTGCTTCCACCAGCAGTTCCTACTGCCCGAACTAGAGAAGCGAATGGAGGAATGGTAATGGACCCCAGGCCCAGGCTCCCTGCTCTCCTGTCTTCTTGCTTTTGGAGCCCAGGCCCAGACGTGTATACAAGTTTATTCCTGGGCTTGGGGTGTGGCTCAGTGGTAGAGCACTTGCCTAGCATGCACAACTCCCCTCCCCCCAGTTCCATCCCTAGCACCCCTCAAAAGTTCATTCTGTCTTTCCTCTTACTGACTTCTGAAAAAAGAATCAGGCCTGAGCTCTACCTTCTAGGCCCTCCCAATCTAGTGTGGAACCCAGACCAGGACTGAGAAAATTACAACAGAATAGCAGGGCCCTTAAGAGTATGAGGTGGGAAAAGAACTGAGATGTGTTATGTACATGTACAAATCCCCCATGATGACTGTGTTCACTATGTACTGCAAACATGTACTAATAAAAAAAAAGTATAAAAAGAGTATGAGATGGGTAGAAAAAAGAGCGTGAGGTGAGGAGCTAATTAGCTGGGTTCAGATTCTGGTTCCACCACTTGCTAGGTTTGAACAAGTTTCTTAAATCGCTGTGCCTCAGTTTCTTCACCTTCAAAATGGGGATGATAATAATGGCCTACTTTATCTAGCTGTTTTAAGGATTAATACATGTAGAAACCTTAGAATGATACCCAATATATGAGTGCTCAATGATTCTAAGCTATAATTTGTTATCAGTGCTATTATAGAGGTAAGAATAGGAGACTGCAGGTATCTAGACAAATGGGCCACTCCTAGTCTGGGGATCAGAGAAGGATTCAGGGAAGAGGTAATGTCTGACAAGGAAGGGTGGGCTTTATAGGCAGGCTCTCCTCTTCTAATTCAGTCTTTGGAGTCTACACCACCTGCTTGAAACAACAGTAAGTCCACACCAGTGCCAGCCTAAAACCATGCCCAGGTTGCCCACATTCACAGGGTAAGTGTGTCCCTCACACCAGACTGTGAACACAGAGAGCTGGCATGAAGCCTGCCTCTGCTATCTCCTACCAGCCTGTGAATGCAGGTCTGGTTTGTCTCTCGCATCCAACTGTGATGAATAAGCAGTGTGTCCAGGCTTGGTCACTTTGCCTCCCCTACCAGACAGTGAGGTTTTCGGGGCTCGACTAGGTGTGACTCCTTTCCCCAGCACCACTGAGCGTGAGGCCGGGTGTAGAATCAGTCATCAGCGTATGAAGCAGCCTCTGCAGTAAGGTCAGGGAGGGTGTTCCAAGACATGTTGTTCTTGATGCTTGAGCAGGGCAGGTTTGAAGCTGGTGACATCCTAGGCCGTGGTCTCAGGTCAAACCAAGCCTCTGGGCCTAATTGGCCTATAATATAAGCAGCATTTCCAAAGAAGCAGACTGGCTAAGAAGTAGGTTTCCAGCACTGAGATGAGAGCGGTCTCCCTGTGGCTGGAGACCTGTGAGGGAGGATCGATGGGTAAGGATCATTATGACCACCCCAGCCCCTGCTTCAACCCCAGGGACCGCTACCCTCGCATTGGGGACATCCTACAGAAGCTGGCACCCTTCCTCAAGATGTACGGCGAGTATGTGAAGAACTTCGACCGGGCTGTTGAGCTGGTCAACACCTGGACAGAGCGCTCTACCCAATTTAAAGTCATCATCCACGAGGTGCAAGTAAGTGGCGAAACCGCCTGGAGCAGACTAGGGGAGGAGAGGGCTGCAGAGACCTGGGAGTAGGGGAGCAGTCAGCAGTAAGAACTGAGTCCCTCTGCTTCTGTCTGTCACAGAAGGAGGAAGCCTGTGGCAACCTGACATTGCAGCACCACATGCTGGAGCCTGTGCAGCGCATCCCCCGCTATGAGCTGCTTCTCAAGGACTATCTGTTAAAGCTGCCTCATGGCTCCCCGGACAGCAAGGATGCCCAAAGTGAGTGTGCACCCAGGTCCTGCCTTGCTCCCTGACACCGATAATCCTAGGCCACACCTCTGAGGCGGGACCCCAAAATTTAATTCAGAGTTAGCCTTCCATTGCCACATGACTGAGCTCTGGAATAGGTTTCCAGGCTAGAAGGCCCACGTTGAGGCCCTGAGGTAAACCTCTGACTGAACCTCCAACTTGAAATCTCTGCCTGAGTACTCAGAACATTCATTTTTTAAAAAAATTTATTTTAATGGTACATTTTAGACATACATAGTGATAACATTTATGATAGGGGAAGAAAGAACATTCAGAAGGAGTCCCCCAGTCAAAACTTCCCAAATGGAGCAGCAGATTTTGGGAGCCATGCCCCAGAATGATCCCCTGAACGAAGCCATCCATTTGGTAGGCTAACCCCTGTATTTGTTCCCAAAGGAACTTGTACTAAATGCAAAATGAAATCGAGCTGGGCATAGCGGTGCATGCCTGTAATCCCAGCACTCGGGAGGCTGAGGCAGGAGGATTGCTGGGAGTTTAAAGCCAGCCTGATCTACATAGCGAGACCCTGTCTCAAATCCCACCCTCAACAAAAGAAAATAAACTGAGCCTGAACTCCCAGGGACTGAGCCACCCCTCAGGCCAAGGCATGAGTCTCCATGGTAACCTCTACCGAAAGAGCCCTGTATCATCAAGCTCTTAATTTTCCATCCTCCAGAGTTAAAGTTCCCCTCCACATCCACTGGCCATGCCCCAAATGAACCTCCCAAAAAACTCTCCAAATCTGACAAAACTCCACATAATCAGTTGGGCGTGGTGGCGCATGCCTGTAATCCCAGCACTCAGGAGGCTGAAGCAGGAAGATCGCCACGAGTTCGAGGCCATTTTGGGCTACATAGTGAGCTCAAGGCTGGTCTTAACTACATGACGAGACCCTCTCTCAAAAAAAAAAAAAAAGAGAGCACTCCACAGAATCACCTCTCTAAAACTGAGTCCCCCTAACTGATCCCCATATTTACTACCTCTCATATTTAGATCTCTAGCCTGAGATATCTCCTTCCCAGACTGAGTCCCTATACACTGAACTACTAGAAAAGTATTTCTTTCTGATTCTTCCAGTATCTGCCCCACCCCATGGGGTCATACCCTAGATAGAACCCCCCCAGAGTCTACCACACTTTCTCTTACCCAGACTGTTATCTCTTTTTATTTATTCATTAATTTAGCAGTTACTCATTGAGTACCTCAATGTTCCATGCCTTGTTCTATACACTGGAGATATGGAGATAAACAAAACAGACCAAGTCCTTGATCTCAGGGAGTATTTATTCTGGCTGGGGAGAGACAAGAAACAAAAATAATAAATAAACGAGAATGTTAGGTGATAAGTGTAATTCAGAGAATAAGAAGAAAGTGATGTGACAGTAACTGGGTAGTCCACTTTAAACTGGGTGGCTTCTCTGAGTTGAAGACATTTGAGTTAATACCCAAATAGCAAGAAGGTAGCTACAGGCCAATGGGACGAACATGCTCAGGCAGAGGGGAGATCGGGGAAGCTGGGGGAAGGAGGTGCGTAGCTTATGCATCTTTGGACCAACAAAAGGGTCACTGTAAACTGCATGGTGGTGCACCCTTGTAATCCCACCACTCAGGAGGCTGAGGCAGGAGGATCATGAGTTCCAGGCCAGCCTGGGCAATGGAGCAAGCTCCCGGCCAGCCTAGACAATGTAGTGAGATCCTGTCTCAAAAAAAGAAAAAGGGCAACTGTGATTCCAGCACGATAAGTGAGGGAGGGATTGTAGAAGTGGGGTTGAAAAGAGAAGCAAGGATTTAAAGGTCAAGATAAGGAAAGGGATTTATTCTGAGTGTAGTGGGTAGCATGGGAAGTTTTTGATTTGGATTACATGGGGAGAAAGAGACGGAACCAGGAGATTAGTTAGAAGGCTTTTGCAGTAATCTAAGTGAGAACATAAGAAAAGCTGGCTTGGAGAAGGGCAGTAACAGTGGAAGTGGTGAGAAATGGTTTGATTCAAGACATGTTCTACTTGGAAGGGGCACTGAAAGCTGAGGATGGAGTGGATGTGGAACTGGGGAGAAGTCAAGAATTATGGCTCTTGCAATGAGCTCAAGAGTTTGATTTTGGACATGATCAATGTGAGCTACCTGTTTAGGCAGTTAGATGAGTCTAGAATCCTGGGGGAGAGATTTGGATGTCATTGGCACACAGATAGTAGTCAGAGCCATCAGACTGGCCAGGATCACCAAAGGCAGTGAGTATACATGGAAGAGAAAAGGGACGAGGCCAAGGCTCAGAGAAGTAGAATCAGCAAAGGAGACTTACAGAGAGCAGCCATGAAGTTAGGAGGGAAAAAGGGAAAGCATGGAAGCCACAAGAACGGAAAATGGACAGTTGGGTCCTGTGTTATGTTCACTTCCCAAACTGAGCCTCTTCACCCCAATAGATATGGCACTTTGCTACCAAGTCTAAACCTCTGGCAAGAGCTATACTTCTAGAATGTTTAGTAGCTGAGCTCTCCAAATGGACATCTATACACTAAGTAGATACCGCATTCTACCCCCCACCACAATAAAAGCCCCATGGAGGTGCCAGGATGAGCTACATAACCTAAGCCTCTAGAAAGAGCCTTCCAGATTGATTCCCTCGAATGAGCCCTATGGACTGATAGCTCCAAGATGAGCCCTAGGCCTAAACCTAGTCTAAGGTCCCAGTTGTAGATCCCTATACTGTTTTCTCAAACTAAGATCCCCAGACTGGACCTCAGGAATGCACTCTCCACTCAGATCCCCAAGAGTAGGTTCTTAGAGCCTTCAACCCGAGGTCCCAGAGTTAGATTCTCCCAAAAGGGCATCCCAGTCATTTACTATCCCTCAGGCTGAAACTTGTACCCCAAGCCCAAAAGATTCTCCTGGTCTATCCCAACATACTTACAGAGCCTTGGGCTGATTTACCACAGTTCCCCAGTGTGATCCCCAGAAAGAACCCTGAAACACAGTGCCCCTGACTGAGTTCCAAAGATTCCAGACTGTATCCTCCCTAGCCTTCTGATTTAAGATTCCTGTTTTTCATCAACCAGACTGAGAGTTTCTTGCTAAACCCTCAGACTAATGCCTTAGATTGTCCCCTCAAATTAAGCCAACTAGGCTAAGCACCTGGTCTCATCTTCCCAGTCTCAAATCCCAGAGTGACTTCTTCCAAACTGAGCTCTCTATTTTCTACCTCTCGGACTTAGAATCCTGGATTGAGATTCCCAGGTCAAGTTTAGCAGACTGAGGTCTCCAGACTGGGCTCTGTGATGATGCCCAAGAAGGGCACTTCATTGCCATATTGACTTTGCACATTCTGTACCCATCCAACTGGGATCCTCAGAAGAAGCCCCCTACCTCATTTCTCCCCTGATTACCATAGAATCATATGTTCACATTGAGCCTTGTATTAGTCAGCCTTCCCATCACCAGGACACAATACTTGACACACTATTTATTTATTTATTTATTTAATTTTTTTTTGACACAATTTAAATGAAGACAGATTTAATTTGGCTCATGGCTTCAGGGGATTCAGTCCATGGTCAGCTGGCTCCAGTGCAGAAACATCATGGTAGAAGAGTGTGGCAAAGCACAGTTCCTCAGTTCATGGGGGCTGGGAAGCAGAGCAGAGGAACAGTGCCAGAGAGGAAGGGGTAAGGGACCAGATACAGACCCCAAGGTCGCACTTCCATGATCTACCCAGATACACCTGGAAGTGTCCTTTACTAATCCCTTAGGAAGCTCCCAAGCCAATCAAGTTGACAGTCCACTTTAACTGTCACATCCCACCCCTTGTCATTTTAATACTCAAGGACATCTCTTTAAGCCATATTTAATCTCTGAATAAACATAAAGTCATACAGTGGACTTAATTCTTTCCACGATTCTGCTTGGACATATGCTTGCAATTCAGTTGCAACCAGAATTGTGGAATGAATTCTGTGACCAGAATCATGGAAAGAACTAAGTTCATGAACCAAGGTACCACTGTAACTCTGCATAATATGATACAATAATCCCATATATAACCAAAACATGATAATCCATTCCCTAAAGTCTCAATAGTCCCAGCATTACTGAAAAGTCCAAGTCAAAGTCTCCTCAAACTCAGGGCAAACCTTTAGCTATGACCCTCTGTAAAAATAAAAAACAAGTTATGTAATTACTAAGTACAACAGTAGAGGGTAAAAAGTCCCATTCTAAAAAGGAGGAATTGGGAGATAGTAAAGAATTGGACCAAAGGAAGACCAAAACCCAGCATCACAAACACTAAGTCCTGTAGCTCTGTCTCCACCATCCAGAGCATATGGTGGTAAGATGTGAGTTTCAGAGTGCTTGGGAAGTCCCACCCCTATGGCCTTGTTGATTGCAGTCTACATGGCCTCTCTTGTAAGCTGACTCCATTCACAGCCTGTAGCTTTCCTAAGCAGACATTCTATTTTCCTGGCATCTCTGACTTCCTGGAGTCTCTACTATAACTTTTGCTTCATTCTCATAGCTTCATGCCCTTCCTATTTCAGGGTCTCCTTCTTTTGCCTCCCAGGCCTTCCTTTGAAATCTGGGTGGACACTTCCCTGACCCCATAATTCTTATTGGCAAAACCAGCACTGAGTAGACAATACCAAGGTCTGCCACCAGCACAGGCAGTAACAAGGCCCCCTTGGACTATGGCAGCAGCAGCCTCTGAGTACCTGGATGGCCGAGCATGGTGAAATGAATTCTAAAGAACCAATTCCCCCTTCCCAAGCAGGGAGCCCAGAGACTTTATTCTCAAATGAAAGATTAACAACTTTTGGGCCTCTGAGCCTATGATAGGTAGGGTCTTGCTGATTCCTGAGGTGCTGTTGAGGAATCTTTCTTGTCTCTGTGCAAAGTACTTGGTTTCTTTCTAATTATGCTTCTCTCTTCAACAGCCACACTTCGTTTGGCCCCAACTTTACACATGGTTCCTTCTGGGCCAAAATTTAACTCAAATTTTTCTGCTCTGCTCTTTGCCCCTGATTTTTATTATAAATTTGGCCAGAAAGAACTAGCAGTATCCATGCCCCAGCCTGAGTGTTGACTGCCTTGAAATTTCCTCCACCAGATCAATTAGTCCATGGTCCTTAAACTCAGCTGCCTGGAAAGTCTCACGACATGGGTAAAATGTAGACACTCTTTTTTTTTTTTTTTGCCAGAGTGTAACATGTATGCCCTCTATTCCAGCTCTTTAAAGAATTCTTATTCTCCCTTAAAAATCTCCTGAACCTGCCCTTTACTGTCCACATTCCTGACACTCTTTTTTGTTTTGTTTTCTTTTGTTTTCCTATCACTGTTTTAGTCTTCTGAGTTCTCACCAGAATTGCCCATCAAGCTCTGCTTATAGCATTCTAGGACTTCTCTAGCCTGCATCTCTAAACCTTTCCAAATTCCTCCTGCAAAGCAGTTCCAAAGATTTCTGAACCACATGGTCAAGTACAGACACAGCAACAGCTATATTCCTGGTACCAATTTCCTATATTAGATTTTCCATCCCCAGGACATAATACCTGGCACCCACAGTTTAAAGGAGGAAAGGTTTAATTTGGCACATGGTTTCAGAGGATTCAGTCCATGGTCACCTGGCTTCATGGCAGAAACATTATGGTAGAAGGGTGTAGCAGAGCAAAGCTGCTCAGTTAATGGGGATCAGGAAGCAAAGCAGAGGAGCAGTGCCAGAGCGGAAGGAGCCAGGGACCATATATACACCCCCAAGGTCACACATATTTCCATGACCTACCCAGACACACCTAGAAGTGCTCTTTACTAATCCCCTGAGAAGCTCCCAAGCCAATCAAGTTGACATTCCACTTTAACCATCGCAAGCCTCCAGGAGTCAGTTCTATAATTTTACTTCCAAATTGGATCCTTAGCATGACATCGCCAGATGGAAATGCCTAAATGAACTCCCTGAACTGAACTCCCAAAGTGAGCTACCAATATAAGTTCCCTAGACTTGACTCCACATTAAATCCTTTTCATGAACAGTGTATCCTCCAGCCCGCTACTCAAGCCTCTCGGTCTCCGTTTTCTCACATATAGAATGGCAATGATAAAGATAGGGTTATTCTAAAGATAAATGAGATATTGAACACAGTGTCTGGCACATGTTAAAGGCTCAATAAATGTTAACTGTTTTTATTACTAAAATCTCTGGCTAATGCCATCCAGACTGAATCCACCTAAAATCAGCCCCAGTTTGGCATGCTAGTGCGTGCCTGTAATCCCAGCACTTGGAGGCTGAGGCAACAGGATGGCTGCAAGTTCAAAGCCAGTCCCTGGGCTACATAGTGAGTTCAAGGCCAGCTTGGACTACATAGCGAGACCCTGTCTCAAAAAACAAACGAACAAACAGATAAGATCAGCCCTCAGTTTATCAACATTAGCTTCTTGTTTTATACTAATCTCAATCCCATATGAGTCCCCAGAATGAATTTTACAGCTTGAGCTTGGCCAGCTCACACAGAGCTCCTTACCTTGAGCTCAAAGATAAAAGTCCCAGAAAGAACTTCCCAGTCTGATTTTCTGAGCTGCTCAGAATGAGAATCTCTGAGAGCCAGCTAAGATGTGCCCCAGCCCGGCTGAGCTCCTCCTTTTTTATCCCTTAGACTAAAATCTCCAGGCTGAGCCAACCCCACAGACTGAACTCTGGAGCTTGGAACCTAGACCGAGCTTCCCAAACCAAGCTAGCTGGAAACTGCTGATGCCAGCTCCCTACAGTAACCCTAAGGGTGAATTTCGAACCAAGATCCCAGACTGCCAGGCCCAGACCAGGCTCCACTAAATCTTCCAGTCCAAACTGCCCAAATTACATACACTCCCTAGCCTGAACCCCAGGTGAAATCCTGGATTGACATCACCACACTGAACCCCTAGACATAGCCTGCACACATTGGACTCCTGGAAATGCCAGTCTGAACCCCTCGCTATAGCAAGCAAAGCCTCCAGTCTGTACCCAGCAACATAGCTAGGCCTAGGCTTGTGTGCCCACGGTCCGCCAGGGTCTTCTTCCTGTCCCCTTCCCCGGGCTCCCCCACCTCTATTTGCCTGCCCCCTACCCTGGGGGTGGGGAGATACCAAATATGTAGGAGAAAAGTTAGATGTATGATCAGCCCCAGCTCTGATGCCAGCTGCTACCTTCCAGGTAGAAAACTTGAGGTGGCTGTCTTCTCTAAGCCTTGGTTTTATCACTGGACAAATAGGGCCCAATCATACCTATCTGGCAGTGTTGTTGTAAGGATTTAAGGAGCCCGTTTATGCAAAAAATCTGTTGGGGAGCCCTGAAGAGGCTAGTGGGACACTGACCCCATCCTAAGGAGCTCCTACTCTAATGAGAGACACAGATACAGATGTGTGATTAGTGGGACAGAAGGGGGCAAAGGGGAATGTGGGAATCCAGACAGGGTCCTAACCCAGCCTGGGAACTCGGAGCAGGCTTACTGGACGTGGTGAGCTGAATCTCAAGACTGAGTGGCTGGATGAAACAAGACAGGACATGTTTAAAGAGATGCAGGGGAGGAAGCTATAGCAGTCAGCAGAAGCCAAATCACCAAGAACTTTGAATCCCAGGCCAAAGCGCTTGGGCCTTTGTCCTGCAGCCACAGGAGAGCGAATGACAGACAGATCTGAGCAGAAGCTGACATGGAGCTGTGTGTGAGAAAACTGCTTATGGCAGCCAGGGTGGAAGAGGGCTTGGAGATAGGAGCCCAGCATCTGAAAGGCATAGGGAGGCCTGCGCTGGGACAGGGGTCACAGACCTGCCTCAGCACCACAACTTGTTTCTGGAGAGAGCCTAGGATGGTGGTGGTGAACCTATGGCACACGTGCCACAGCCCACTATTTGTGATCATTGGAAGCTCTGAAAGGTTCACCATCACTGGCCTAGGAGAAGAAGAAGACTTGGTTTGCCAACCATACGGACTCTCTCCAGCAACATCTGTGGCCTGCCAGTACAGGCAAATGTTCTAAGTGGGGAAACCCAGAATGCAGAGTGAGGGCCAGTGCAGCCGGGGTCAGGCTGTAGGCAGGGGTAGGATTTGTTTAGCATGTGGAGGTCTAAGGGGGCTCATTTCAGTTTTTTTCCTGATGAACACTGGTCACTGTAGGATCATCTGTTCACTGTAGGAAGTATGAAAATTAGAAAAGATGAAAGAAGTAAGGCGGGGTAGAAATCACCAGTGATCTCAGCTGCCACAGAATAAGCATTTGGGCATATATTCTTCTGGTGTTTTTTTAGACGTGTATATTTGCAAAAATGAGATTATTCTGTATATACCAGTTTGTATTTTTAAAGTACCCTGAGTATTTCCCAGATTATTGAAAGCCTGCCATAAGTATAATTTGTAAATATTGATATTCCATTATATGAGTATAACATTATTTATTTATTTAACTGTAGTTGGACATTTTTGTTTCCAATTTGGCACAGTTGTGAATACCACTGCAATGAAAGTGTATTTCTGCATAGAATATGTGTCTGTAATCAGAATTATTGAGACAAAGAACAGGAGCATGCTGAGCATGGTGGTGCAGACCTATAACCCCAGCACTCTGAAAGGCTGAGGCAGGAGGATCACAAGTTTAAACTCAGTCTAGACAACTTCGTGAGACCTTATCTAACAACAACAAAAGTATTACATATATGACTTGGAATGTAGCTCAGTGCTAAGGCCATGAGTTCAATTCCCAGTGTTCCCCCCCTGCCCCCACATATATAAGGATCATCTATTTTTCTTTCTTCTCTTCTATTTTCTTTTCCTCCTCCTCCTCCTCTTCCTCCTCCTTCTCCTCTCCCTCTCCCCTGTCCCCTCGCCCCTCTCCTCTCTCTTTCCTTTCCTTCTCCTCCCGCCTCCTCTCCTCTCCTCTCCTTTCCTTTTCTTTCTCTTTCTCTCTCTCTCTCTCTTTCTTTTTTGCTGGGGATGAAACCCAACACCTCACACATGTTAGGAAGTGCTTTACCAGTAAGCTACATCCCCAGTCCCTCTTTGTTTCTTTATAGTTTTTCTAATTATAAAAGCAATACATGTTCTTTGTCAAAAATATGGAAGCGCCAGCCACAGCGGCACAATATAGCAAGACCTTGTCTCAAAAAAAATAAGGAAAATACAGAAAAACTTAAAGAAGAAAATAAAGCCTGGCATGGTAGCGCAAGCCTATAATCTCAGCACTCAGAGGCTGAGGCAGAAGGATCACTCCAAGTTCGAGGCCAGCCTGGGCTACACAGTGAGTTCAAGGCCAAGGCTGAACTACATGGTGAGACTCTGTCTCAAAAACAACAATAACAAAAAAAGAAAAGAAAAAGGAAAAACCACTCATGGTCCCACCATCTAGAGACAGCTTGCTAAACACAAATATGTTTCCTTCTAGTTACATAATAGTTACATATGTAAATATTATTGTTAATATTAATGGTAATAATCTTGCCAAGCTTGTATTTTATTGGCTGCCAGCTCTCCTGTATACTGTGATTCTGCTGTCGTTGCATTAGTTGAGACAGTTTCTGATTTCCAATGTTGTTGCTGCAGACATCTTTGAACCTGGCCCTTTCTGGAATGGGGAGGGTGTGGTCAGGCCAGGAGGAAGTATTCAGGAGGAAATAAGTCCCCAAGAACTTCCTCTCTGCTAACCCCCATCTGACCTCTCTGTGCCATAGAGTCTCTGGAGCTGATAGCCACAGCAGCAGAGCACTCTAATGCTGCCATCCGCAAAATGGTGAGTGGCCCTTTCAGCCGCTGCCCTTCCTCACCCACCCACCTCTAGTGTCTCTGTCCTGCAACTGGGGGGTTTGCAACTTATGGACATCTGAGGGGAGGCTGGCGCCCCGAACCCTGCCTTTTGCTCACTGTCTCCTGCCAGGAGCGAATGCACAAGCTGTTGAAGGTATATGAGCTGCTAGGCGGTGAGGAGGACATTGTCAGCCCCACCAAAGAGCTCATAAAAGAAGGCCACATCCTTAAACTGTCAGCGAAGAATGGGACCACTCAAGACCGATACCTCATACTAGTAAGTGCCAGATGTGGGCTGTGGGCCGGCATGCCCCCAACCCTGCACACACATCCACCTGGTACTCAGGTGTGGGCCATGGGTGAGCACGCCCCCAGCCCTCCACACATGTTGACCCGGTACTCACTCAAGGCTATACCTGCTACCAGCCTCTCTTTCCTCTAGTAACCCGTTGCATTTTAACTGTGCTACAGATTTTTTCCCTTCTTTACACATGATGTAACTAAGACAGAGAAAAGTGACTTGCCCAAGGTCACCCACTAGGAAGTGACTCCCATGCTTAGACTCTTTCCTTGCAACCCCTGTGTCTAGTCTGAGCTGTCTTTCCTCCACATGTTGCCTTGAGTCCTCAGCAAGAAAGCTTCAGGAGTCCCATAAGGGTAGGCACCCAGGCCATACCTCCACACATACATCCCAAACCTTTTCCTTCCTAGTTCAACGACCGCCTCCTTTACTGCGTGCCCAGGCTGCGGCTCCTTGGCCAGAAGTTTAGCGTGCGGGCACGCATTGATGTAGATGGCATGGAGGTGAGCACCAGGAGGTGGGAAATGGGAGCACGGAGTGGAGGGTTGGTAGTGGGAGGAACAAAGACATGCTGGCGTTGATCCCAAGTCCGTGCGTGCAGAGGGCCAGGGCCTGTGGAGCTCAACAGGCCTCACCATGATGCTTTCTCTTTCTGTTCAGCTAAAGGAGAGTTCCAACCTCAATCTGCCTCGGACCTTCCTGGTGTCAGGAAAGCAACGCTCCCTGGAGCTCCAGGCCAGGTGCCTACCCTTGCCTAGGCCTTCCCTCCAGCCCCTGTGCCCCCCATTGCCTTGAGATATGCTTAGGCATTTCGGGCCAGAGACTGGTCCAGAGAAAGTATGGGCACTTTGCCCCAAAGATGCAGGCTTGCTCTGCAGCAGTAGGGGTGACTACGTGCCATGTGGACACAGGGTGAGTACTTCATGGTGTGGGAAAAGGTGACATTTCTGCCCAGGGGACCTTGGATAATAAATAATATGTCCCTAATAAAACAAGAGTTTCTTCTAGTAGGTTTTGTCAGCGGTAAAGGAAGTGTGGGATACTATTCCTAACCTAAATAACAGTACCACAAACAGATTTGGAGATTTAAGAGAAATGACAATGAAAGCAATGCTTAGTCCATGACAGGAGCCCAGCTTGGGATAGAAACAGCCATAAAGGCATTTGCTGGAAAATAGGGAAAGTAGGAATTTAACTGAGCATTAGTATCAGGGAGTTATTTCCAACTTTCTGAGGTGTGATAATGGTATGGTGGTTGACTAGGAAGAACAGCCTTGTTTTTCAGTGATGCATGCTAAGGATTTAGTATCGTGGTATCTGTAATTTACTTCATTTTTTAAAAAATATATTTTTAAATTTTATTTTCTTGAGATGGGATATCACTATGTCTTCCAGGCTGGCCTTGAACTCCTGGGCTCAAATGATCCTCCTGCCTCAGCTGGGACTACAAATGTGCACCACTACACCCAGCTCTGTAATTTATCTTAAAATGGCTCATTACCAACACACGCACACGCACGCACACACACATGCATTAAGTATGGCTATTTTTCTGGTTCTGGGGATCGAACCCAGGGCTTCATGCATGCCAGACAAATGTTCTACCACTGAACTATGTTCATGGCCCAACAAAATTGCCCATTCAAAACTAGCTGCTCCTGGCCCATTCAAAATTTTTGAAATTGCATCTGTATGATGAGTGTATAGATATTTCATTTTGTGCTATCCTGCCCACGTTTCTGTATGCTTGAAAGTTTTCACAATAAAAGTTTTCACATGTTGACCACGGTAGCACACACCAGTAATCCCAGCTGCTCGGGAGGCTGAGAGGCAGGAACTTCACAAGTTTGAGCCCAGTCTGGCAATTTAGCAAGACCTTGTCTTTGGTTTTTTGTTTTTTTTTTTTTGGTTTTTTTTTTTTTTAAGACAGAGTCTGACTATGTAGTCCCAGCTGGCCTCAAACTCATATCAATCCTCCTGCCTCAGCCTCCTGAGTGCTGGGATTATAGGCTTGTGCCACCACACTCAGCACCAGACCTTGTTTTAAAAAGAAAAAATTTTAAAAGAGCCGGTACTATATGTCACACATGCTGGGGCACACCTATAATTCCAACACTTTCAAGGCTGAGAAAGGAGGATTGCAAATTCAAGGTCAGCCTGTGCTACATAGCAAGACCCTGTCTCAAAAAAAAAAAGTCTGAGATGTAGCTCAGTGGTAGAGTGCCCCCAGTTTCAATCTCCAGTACCACAAATAAAACTTTAAAAAAATTACAACATGGAGCCAAGTTTGGTGGCACACGCCTATAATCCCAGCACACTTGGGAGGCTGAGGCGGGAGGATCGCCACAAGTTCGAGGCCAGCCTGGGCTACATAGTGAGTTCATAGTCAGCCTGAACTACATAGTGAGACCCTGTCTCAAAAAAAAAAATAGTATGGATAAAATGCTCAACCATTTAACAGAGGGGCTTTTACATCTATCCTCTATTTGGATGATTATACTAATAGAGCACATATCATAAAGAATTACACTTGTGCCAGGTACTGTTTGAACCTTTTTTTGTGGTATTAGGGATTGAGCCTAGGGCCTTTGCACAAATTTATGTCCCCAGCTGTTTTGATTTTTTAATTTGAAATGGGGTCTCAAGCCTGTAATTCCAGCATTCTGGAAATCTGAGGCAAGAGGATTGCAAGTTCAAGTCAAGCCTGGGCAATTTAGCAACTTAGTGAGAACCTATCTCATAATTAAAGGGGTAGGGGACTGAGGAGGTAGCTCAGTGTGAAGGCCCTGGGTTCAATTCCCAGTCCTGGAAAGAAAGAAGAGAAAGAGGGTCTCTCTGAGTTGTCCAAGCTGGCCTTGAAATTGTGGTTCTCCCGTCTCAGCCTCCTGAATAGCTGGGGTTACAGGCATGGATTTTTGTACCTAGGCTATTTTAATTTGAACTTAAACAATTTAAGTTTAAACTGCCTAGTTGAAATCCCCTAGTAGAAGTAGCTACTATTACATCAACCCATCTTACAGATGAAGAAACTGAGGTACCAAATACTTATACACTTTGCCCTGCATCCCACAGCTAGGAAGGTACAGAGGGGATTGGAGCTCAGGCCATGTGCACCTGGAGTCCATACCCCTGTCTACTGTCCATGCTGCCTTATGAAGGCTGAGGTGAAAATGTACCAAGGTCATGATCAGTGCTGCGGGGCAAATGCACATCAGTAGATTACCTGCTTTTGACAGGCTTTGTGGACGTGAGAAATGACTGGCGGAGACTGTGCAGACAAAAGAGAAATGAGTGTGGGCTAGAGGCGGTCTTCCTGGAGGGCGAAGCAAGCTGGGGATTGGGCCATGGAGTGCAGGGAGATCCAGAAAGCCTCCTTGAGGCCTGCAGTGGGGAAAGCAAGAGCAGAACAGATTCTGGACACGTACAGGAAAGTGATAAGCAAGCCGGGTGACAGGGACTCAGTCTCCAGAGAGGGAGGTGGCTGTAGGACTCTGGGCCTAGACGGAACTTGTCAAGCATGGTAGGGTTTCCTCCTAGTGGCAGTAGGAAGGTGTAGATAGTTTGCTTTGCAGTCACTTTTGCCACCCTTATATTTTTTTTCTTTTTCTTCTTTTTTTTGAGACAGGGTCTCACTATGTAGCCCGGGCTGGCCTTGAACTTGAAGCCCTGCCTCAGCCTCCCAAGTGCTGGGCTTACAGGCATGCACCACCACATGCAGCTTAAAATATTTTTTTTAATTTTTTTATTTTTATTTATTTTTATTTATTTTTTATTTTTTTAAATATTTTTAATGAAAATTGTCAGATACCCAGAAAAGTAGTGGCGTAAGCACCCATATGCCCCCAACATAGACGACTGGTTCTCAAACTTGGTGACCCGTGGGATCAGCAGGGGAGCTTTTAAAAAACAATGACACCTGAAAGGTCTGGGGATTGAGCGCAGTGGTAGAACACTTGCCCAGCAAGCGCAAAGCCCTGAGTTCCGTCCCCAGCACCCAATCAGTCAGTCAATAACAAACAATGATACCTGGAACCCTCTTTCAGAGATTCTGAGTTAATTGGTTTGGGCTGTAGCCTCAACATAGGGAGTTTTGTTTCATTTAAAAAAAAATTAAGCTATACTGGGTATTGAACCAATGCCTTCACACTGAGCTGCATCTTGGCTCTTTTTAATTTTTAAATTTTGAAACAGGGTCTTGCTAAATTGCTAAGTTGCCCAAACTGAGCTGGAACTCGCAATGCTTCTACCTCAGCCTCCCCAAGTGCTGGGATTACAGGCATGCGCCACCAGACCCACCTATCACGGACAGTTTTAGGAGTACCCCCCCAGGTGATCGTAATGCATACACCAGGGCTTAGAATCACTGATTTAGGAGTTAACAACTAGGGCTGGGGATGTGGAGAGTACGTGCCTAGCATATTGAGGCCCTATGTTGCATCCCATGCACCATAAAAAGAGAGAGAAAGTTGACAGCTATTGACATTTTGCCACATCATGTCTCTTTTGGTTTGGTTTTGAATTGTTTTTTGAGTCAGGATTTCACTACATTGCTCAGGCTAACTTGAAGCTCCTGAGCTCAAGTGATCCTCCTCTCCTGCCTGAGCCTACTAAGTATTCCCAAATACTTAGACACATGCCACCATGCCCAGCCGCCACATGTCTTTTGCAGAACCATTTTAAAGTATAATTACAAATATCGTGACACTTTATCCCTATATATTTCACCATGAATAGCCAAAAACACTGTTGTGGCCCTTCCTGTCTGCCTGTCTGCCTGCCTGCCTGCCTGCCTGCCTCCCTCCCTTTTTTATCTTTCCATACTGGGGATTGAACCAAGGATCCTCACACTGAGCCACATCCCCAGCCCTTTTCATTTTCAGTCTGAGACAGTGTTTCACTAAGTCACCCCAGCTGGGCTTTAGCTTGCAATCCTTCTGCCTTAGCCTCCCAAAGTGCTGGGATTACAGGACTGGACCACCAAGCCTGGCTTCTATTGTGGTTTATTAAAAATCGAAAGCAACACTTGTTTACTATGAAGAAATTATAAATCGGAAACTACAGAAACAAGAAGTAATTTTTGAAATAATACAATCAGAATAAAGTAAAATCCCACTAGAACCCTACAGCCCAGAAATAACTTATGCTACTATATTGTCAGACCTCTTTGGTGCTTTTCCTTTCCACATTTTATTATGAAATTTTTCCAGAATACAGAAAAGCTGAAAAAATTATTCAGTGAACTCATAAACCCATCATTTAGATTCTACAAGTGTTAACACTGTGCTATATTTACTTTTATTCATCCACGAATCCAAATGATTTTTAAAGAGTGTTTCATACTAAGTTGCAAACATCCCTACACATCACTCTTTAAGAGTTTGGCATGCAAATCATTAACTAAACTTCATTATTTGTTTAAACCTTCCCCCCTTTTTCTTAGGCAAAATTTTCTTAGTAAAGTGCTCAGGTCTTAAATGTACCATGGATGAGTTTTGACAAATGTAAATACTTGTGTCACATTTATATACTTATTTATTTGTTTATTTACACTTTTTAGGTACAGGGGATTGAACCCAGGACCTTCACACTGAGCTATATCCAAGCACCTTTTTTAAAATCTTTAAGACAGGGTCTCCCTAGGTCTAAAATTGCCCAGGCTGGGCTGGAACTTCTGATCCTCCTGCCTCAACCTCTCAAGGTGCTATGATTAAAGGCATGTACCACCATAACCGGCTCATTTTTTTCTTATTTTTTATTTTTTGTGGTACTGGGAATTGAACACAGGGGTTTTCACAGTAAACTACATCCCCAGCCCTTTTTTATTTTTTAGTTTGAGACAGAGTCTCACAAAATTGCTAAATTGCCCAGGCCCAGCTCAAACTTTTTAGTTGTCTGGCCTCATTCTCCCAAAGTGCTGGGTTTACAGGTGTGCACCCCATGCCCAGCTATCACATATATATTTTTAAACAAGATAGAAAATTAGACATATTTTGTATATGTTTTCTCTAAACATATTATAAACTTTCTACATTATTGATGTTCTCTTGTAGTAGTGATATACTATATTTTTTTTACCTGACCTATTGTATGCTTAAACTGCTTCCAATTTTTCACTATAGTAAAAAGCATTACGGTGGACATTCTTTCATTTCTTTATTCATTTATTCTTTTGGTGTTTTGAGACAGGGTATCACTATGTAGTTCAGGCTGGCCTTGAACTCACTATGTAATCCAGGCTGGCCTTGAACTAACGGTGATCTTCCTGCCTCAGCCTCTCAAGTGCTGGGATCATAGGCATGTGCCATTGGGCCTGGCATATATTATAAATTCTCCATGTTTATTTTGAGTTTTTTGTGTGCTGCTGGGAATCAAACCCAGGACCTTATGCATGCTAGGCAAGTGCTCTACCACTGAGCTACATCCCGGCCCCACTGCAATGGACATTATTATAACTAAATATTGACTCATATCCCTGCTTTTTTCATTAAGTGATTCTAAGGATATGGTTACACTTTAATATTAGAAAAATACTTCTGTGGGGATTGTAGATGCGGAAGGCAGTTAGGAAAGGCCAGATGGCAGCTGGCATGGTAGCATGCATGTGTAATACTGGCTCTTCATGAAGCTGAGGCAGGAAGATCACAAGTTCGAGGCCGCAATGGACTACAAAAGGAGACTCTGTCTCAAATAACAAAACTGCAGAGAAGGTGGGGTCCTATTCTTAGTGAGTGGCTGATGAGGCTGCACTAGGGTACAGGCCTTAGAGAATACAGGACAGACAGAAGGGTCGGGGGAAAAAAACAAAGGGAAGGAGAAGTCACATTGATTCGAGCATGTAGTGTACCAGCCATTGTGCTGAGCACTGTATATGTGTCACCTCATTTATGCTCAGAACTACCCAGAGAGTGATAATCATTTCCATATTGCAGATTTAAAAAATGAACTGCCTTCTTTTCTCAAACTTGACATCCCAGTAACTGGGAATTTATTGATATGGTCTCCTGTTGTCACACACGCTGCGCCCTTGCCCCTCTGCCTGAGGCCTAGCACCTCCCTGAGGAAACCCTCCCTAAAAGCCCCCACCCAAACTTCAGGCTGGGGCAGGTCCCCTCCTCTTGGTTCCTCAGCCCTATTGTCACCTTGTCACAGCACTGATTCCCCTGAATTGTCCCTGTTTCTGCTAGACCATGAGCCCCTTGAGGGCAGGGTCTTCTCTGAGGCCCAAGTTCCTAGCATAGAGCCTGGAAGGTATTAGTAATTGCTGAATAAATACACCCAAACAGGTCTAAGTAGCTTGTCCAAGGTCACACAAGTAATGAAGAAGCAGAGAGTCAAATTCAAGTCTAACTCCAAAACACCTGCTCTTTACCATTCCAATGGCTTTGTGTTGGCCTGCCTAACCCAACATCTTTCTTTTTTTCCCCCACCAAGGACTGAGGAGGAGAAGAAAGACTGGGTCCAGGTAACATCAAAGACAACTTTGTGGTAGAGGGCTGGAAAAGTATTAAGAGGTCTCCTAGGGGTTGGCGGACTCTCCCCCCCAACTTGTATATGATCCGACTGGGCCTGCACATCTGCCTTCCTACCAACTTTAACATCTCCATTTTATAGAGCAGCAAGGCAAACTGAGGTCCAAAGGTGAAGTGGAAACTCACAAATTCTTCTTTTAGAAAGCTGGTTCCTCTGAAAGTGTAATCCCAGTGAGTCAAGCACTGTAAAATTTTAAGCTCGGACAGAGGCAAGGAAGGCTGCCTGAGGCCTTTCCAACAGTTTCCCCTCCTTCGTGTTTTCATTTCAAGCCTGGTATGGGAGAGGGATTTCTCAGGGTCATATGTCGGGCAGGCGCCGAGTTGGGCCTAGAACTCAACTTTCCTGCCTCCAGGATAGGGCATAGGAAGGTGAGCTGAGGGTGGAAATGGGTGGCTGGTGGGGTGATCTGACCACGCATTTCCTACACTTTGAACCAGGCCATCAATTCCACCCTCCTGAAGCATGAACAGACGCTGGAGACCTTCAAACTGTTGAACTCAACAAACAGAGAAGATGAAGATACCCCCCCCAACTCTCCAGTAAGTGTCCCCACCATCTCCTGCATTGGGACCCCTTCCAGGTCTCTAAGTTCCCATCTTCCCAAGAGACGGTCCTCTCTCCTCTGTGGAAAGCAAAGATCAGAGAGGCAACGTGTGTCTTCAGAAGCACAGTCTTCTGTTGGTAGGGCCACTGAAAAATCACCGAGGAAACCACAGCCAAAAGAGCAAAAATGACTTTACCTTCAGTAACAGTGTTGCTGAGCATGGTGCCAAATGCCTATAATCTCAGCACATGGGAGGCTGAGGCAGGAGGACTGCCGTGAGTTTGAGGCCAGCCTGGGCTACATAGTGAGTTCAAGACCAGCCTGGACTACACAGCAAGACCCTGTCTCAAAAACAAACAAACAAAAAAACAGTGTTAGGCTGGTTGTGGTGGTGCATCCCTGTGACCCTAGCACTCTGGGAGGCTGAGGCAGGAGGATCACAAGTTCAATACAGTTAACTCTGTATCAAAGTAAAAAATAAAATAAGACAAAGCTAGGAGCCGAGTGTGGTGGCACACACTTCTAATCTCAGCACTCGGGAGGCTGAGGCAGGAAGCCTGTTGTGAGTTCAAGGCCAGCCTGGACTCCACAGTGAGTTCAAGACCAGCCTCAACTACACAGTGAGACCCTGTCTCTAAAAACCAACGGGGGTGGGGTGGGTATATAGCTTATTGCAAAGTCCCTGACTGAAATGTGCAGTACTGTAATAAGTATAATAATATTTTTAAAACCACAGTGTTAACACAGCAAGGTAGGAGCAGAGCCAGATTCAAAGGCAGGTCTTCTGGATGTGTCTGCTGCCCCCCTCCCGCCACCTGTGATAATCTCAACCTTGGGGCAGATGCAAGGGCTGCCTGGACCGGGCTGAGGAAGAGCTGTCTCTGACCTGGAATGTGGCTTTTCCCCTAGAATGTGGATCTTGGGAAGCGGGCACCTACACCCATCCGGGAAAAGGAAGTCACCATGTGCATGCGCTGCCAGGAGCCCTTCAATTCCATCACCAAACGCAGGCACCATTGCAAGGCCTGTGGGCATGTAAGTGTTGGGAGGTGGGGCACAGCCAAGGAGGGGACAGGCTGACAGCCCAAAGGCCTACTTCTAAGTGGGCATCCTCTGAGGGGAGGAGGCTGCAAGTCTGTCGTGGGAGTTCTTGCACTGAAAGGGAAGGCCTGCTAGAATCTGGCTGCTCTTGCCCACTTGCCACCCCAGGTGGTTTGTGGGAAGTGCTCTGAGTTCCGGGCCCGCCTCATCTATGACAACAACCGATCCAACCGTGTGTGCACTGACTGCTATGTGGCCTTGCATGGGGTACCTGGGAGCAGTCCAGCCTGCAGCCAGCATACACCCCAGCGCCGGAGATCCATCCTGGAGGTAAGAGCCAGGCCCCCAACTACTTACCCCACACATGGGCCCCAGCCACCTACCAGTATAATAGAGGAAGCCTGGGCATCTCTGAAATAGTAGGGTGCTATGTGTGTCCACTGATGCCTTGACCCAGGCTTGGAGTGAGTAAAGTGAAAGCAACAGTGAATGAAAGGCAGTGATTTTATTTAAGTGCTTTACACAAATAATCCTCATAGTAACTAATGTACCCGTGCTATTATTATCCATAGTTTACAAATCAGGAAAATGATGCCCAGAGAGGTTATTTGCCTGTTACTCAGTCAATGAGTGGCAAAGCTGTTTTTGTTTAAAAAAAAATTTTTTTGGCCATGCATGGTGGCAAACACTTGTAAATCCCACCACTCAGGAGGCTGAGGCAGGAGGATCGCCTGACAAGTTCAAGGCCAGCCTGAACTACATAGTGAGGCCCTGTCTCAAAAAACCAAAAAATAAAAATGTTTTTCCCCCCTAATACTAGAGATTGAACCCAGGGCCTCTACATTGAGCTACATCCCCAGCACTTTTTAAAAAAACTTTTTACTTTGAGACAGGGTCTCACTAAAATCACTAAGTTACCCAGGCTGGGCTGAAATTTGGAATCCTCCTGCCTCAGCTTCTCAGGATGCTGGGATTACAGGCGTGCACCACCACACTCAGCTAGCTTGTTTCTGAGACCAGTCTTGCTAGGTTGCCCAGACTTGCCTTAAGCAATCCTCCCACTGCAGCCTCTCCAGTAGCTGGGACTACACTGCTTGACTCTAGGCTATTTTAAATTGCCTTTTATTACCAAGTAGGCTACGTAGGAAAACATAAACAAAAATAATAAAACTTTATATTCCTTCTGCCCAGAAGTTACCACTGTAACACTTTCCTTCCTCTTTCTAGGAATATGTGCATGCACACATTTTTTGGTTTTTTATTTTAAACAAATATAGGTATTTATTTAACACTTCAAGAGTGCTTACTCTGTGCCAAGAACTATTCTAAATGCTCTGGATGTAACAATTCACTTAATCCTCACAGCAGCCCGCTATGCTCTCCTTCCAAGTCTACACTTCTGCCTAGAACTGGGATTCTGAGCCAGACTGCACTAACCACCTACCCTCCCCCTCAAACCACAACTAGATTGCCTTTCACTTAGTGTAGGCAGTGGGTGTGTGATCAAAGATGAGAAAAGGTGAGGTGTGAATGTGTGAATGACCTGAGGAATAAACAGGCTGAATGAAGAAAGTGCCTGGCTGGTACTGGGATGCCCCCCCTGAAATCTGTACACCCTTCCTCTGGCTTGTAGAGGCAGCAGCCATGGCCCAAGTCAAGCAGACAAGCCTAGCTTTGAATCTCAACTCTACCAATAACACTGGGCAGGTCATTCCTGCGACCTGAATTTCACGGTCTTCATCCGAGTCATGGAAATAGCTATCCATATACTAAGATCCTAGTTAAGCCAAGAGGAGCTAGGCTAGGCCTCTGTCAACATTGACCTCCCCCATGTCTCTGGCCACAGAAACAAGCCTCTGTGGCTGCAGAAAACAGTGTCATCTGCAGCTTCCTACACTACATGGAGAAGGGTGGGAAAGGATGGCATAAGGCATGGTTCGTGGTCCCCGAGAATGAACCCTTGGTGCTGTACATCTACGGAGCCCCTCAGGTATGCATTCTGCTCCTTCGGGTCCTTTCAACCACCTGGCAAAGCCAGACCCCCCACTTCCCTCCAGTCCTTGACCCTTCTTTGGCTTTAGGGGCTAGGATAAGCCTAGCTCTACCTTAAGGGAAATCAGCACTGCCCTTGTGTGACAAAGACTGGCTAGACAAGGACTGATTGTAAGCCGAGGCACGTGGGGAAGACAGAGAGCTGGGGGAGCTGGCTTACTGAAGAAAACAGGAATGGAGGGAGGGCTCTGCTAGGTCTAATTTTGAGTGGGAAGAGCACACAGACAGAGGCAAGAGCCTAGAGAAAAGGCCTGAAAACAATACATTAGATACAGGCCCAGCTGGCTTTAATGTGAGAGATGGTATTTGAACCAGCCTGCATTCTAGCCCCAGTTCAGACATTTTCTTATTAAACCAGGGAATGTTCTTGAGCAGGGGAAGGGAGAGAGGGAGCAGATGCAAATTCATTAGAAGCTGGGGTGGAAGGGAAGGTTCAGTCCTCAGGTGACCGCAACTCTGTCCTCCTCCTCAGGATGTGAAAGCCCAGCGCAGCCTGCCCCTCATTGGCTTCGAGGTGGGGCCTCCTGAGGCAGGGGAGAGACCTGACAGAAGGCACGTCTTCAAGATCACCCAGAGCCATCTAAGCTGGTACTTCAGCCCCGAGACAGAAGAGCTCCAGCGGCGCTGGATGGCCGTGCTTGGCCGGGCAGGCCGTGGGGACACGTTCTGCCCAGGGCCCACACTGTCTGAGGACAGAGAGATGGAAGAGGCCACGGTGGCAGCTTCAGGAGCCACTGCTGAGCCACCTGAGACCCCCCAGACCCGAGATAAGACCTAGAGTGTCACGGGGGGCTGGGAGCCCCAACCCCACACTCGGGCTGCCCATGTCCAACAGGGGGTTCCAGACCCCTCCCTCCCAGCTCAATCAATACTTGAACTCCCATCACGGGCACTTTCAATCCCGAATGCTGGGTCCTGGGTTTTTTAATTCATCTTTTCACAAAATGTGGGCTTTTAAAAGATATTCGTACAGTAATGTTAATTTTTTAAAAAATCCTGTCCCCAGGGAAGGTGGGAGCTATTGCTAGACCCACCTGAATTAGGCTTTTTATCCCATCCCCCAGTACTCCACAGATACTGCCTCTACCCAATCCCCCCCAAAAGCACCAGAGGCAGGAGACCTGGACTCAAGTGCCAGCTCTGCCACTGACCCTGGGCCCCAACTCATCCCTGCCTCCTCAGCCAGTGTCTTCACGTGTATGACTCCACAGGGGCCAGGAACTAGAGCCCTCTTGCCTCTCCCATGGCTTATAGCTTCTCCTCAGCCCCAAGGCTATCCAGTATTTTATTGTCCAGACCCATGGCAGGGCCACTGGGCAGGACAGGGGAATGGGGGACAATGGATACTCTGTTTTTTTTTTTTTTTAAATACAATTTATTTCAGGCTTACAGTAACTTTCAGAGCACTACTGTGCTCCATTTGTCCATCTGTGTTTGTCCAAAGTACCAGGCTACTAGGGTAGGCCCAGAAATCACTCCCTCACTGAACTCTGGAACTCAGCTCCCAGAAGGCCGATTCCATGCTACAGGTCAAGCTACAGATTAAACAAGAAGGTATTATTTATTAAGATGGTAAGCCTCATCCCTGGACTTAAATGGGATGGGAGAAAGAGTGAGGAAAGAGGCTGGAAGAAACAGAAAACAGCCCACCCCTCCCAACCTCACCACCTAGCCAAGGTCTTAGCATTCCTGAGAGGTTCCAAGTTCTGGGCAGAGATAGGAGTTGCTGTGTGTTTGTGTGTGTGTGTGGTGGGGAAGGTACAGCTACTTTCGTGCACATCGTCAACTATTCTCTTCTATCTGCATGTTCTCTCACCACTCCTGAGCCAGCCAGCCCCCTGGTGCCCGGGTATTGATCCTCTAGCTGGTCCTCTCCACAAATCCACCTACCAGCTGTCTAGGAGCCTAGCTCCTCCGGCTACACCACACTCATTCATCCCTCCTCCTGACACTGACTGCACCCAACAGGCACTGTACTGGGAAACTCAAAGCCTGAGAGGATGTGGTGGACAGGTCCTGTCATCCCCACAACAAGGACTGTAGGGCTTTTCCTCCCCTGGAGGGAGCTAAACAGGGGAACAGGAGAGGAGAAGGGACAGGGTAACCAGTCCAGAGGTCTACAGACCTCCAAAAAAGCCCCTAAAAGTAAGTCTCCGAACACCTAGCCAACAAGGGCACAAACCACTTCTGGCCCCACTCATTTCTTTCTCCGGACAATGGTCCAGCCGTCTTCCACTATATCCTCTTCCTTAATAGTCTGAGTGTTTGGATCAGAAGTTTCAGGCTGCACAGCAGCCACATCATTTGTAGCTGTGACCTGGAGGGGAAATACAGGAGAGTGCTAAATACCTTGGCCATTGGAGACCCACCCTCTGTTCCCAATTTTTCCAGAATTGGCTACATGACCTATTCTTTGGATACGGCCACCACCAACCCCTCCTCACTTTCCCATGAATCTGTTTTCCCAGAGAAATGAAAACATTTGTATCCCCTTGCCCAAGGGGCATCCCCCTTCACCTCCATCTCTTCCACACTGTCTGCATCATCTTCATCCTCATCAGTCTCTCTGGCTGTCTTAAGTGCAGTAGCTGTGACTTTGCACTTTCTTTGGGTGATGTGGGAGGCCATCTCCTTCAGAGCAGCCCGATCACCCTTCTGGAAGTGGTGGAACATGGTCTGTAGCTGTTGGCTCACCTACCAAGAAAACATTCAACAAACTTTGATTTTCCAGAGAATGTACTATCCAACCAGCTTGTGTTTACAGCACAGGTAGGGAGGGGGTTGGAATTTGCCAGAAGAATATGGAGTTCTTTCCTAAGAAGTTCACCAATTAACTACCTATGCAGGGCTCAGCTGAGGGGCCTGAAGCACTGAAGGAGGGCCTCCTAGCAGGGAAGGCACCAGAACTGGGCTTTGAAAGACAGAAGGTGTTTCATCAGGGGGAGCAATGTCAACCAAACCAGGGGTGGAAATCTACCCGGCTCAAACTACCACTGGGAAAGGGCTGGGAAACAAGCCTGGATGGGAGTGATGATGTATGGTCAGAAATAAAAGGAAGGTAAAGTTTAGATTTATTCTAGCAATAGGGAGTCTTAGAAGTGTCCTGTGTAGGACCCAAGAGAATAATGGTTATAGCCAAGAGACTTGGTCCAAATCAAAACAGCTGAGGAGAATAAAGACTTCTGTTAGGGAAATGACAGTTGGGTCCATGGTAAGCTTACCTGGGGCAGACTCCCATCCTCCACAACGGTATCAAACTCATTGGTCATCAGCTCCCCGAGGAAGTCTTCTACCTCATCTAGCTCCAAGTCAGCTGAGTGTGAGAGCACAGGACCCTTTTTTCAAATACCAGGCAATTTCATCACCTCTGCCCACTACACTTGAATACCCACTTGGGTCCACACCTGTTTGGTGGGAAAAATCCCAAACAATGAACCTTTTATTCACTAAAGTGCTCTCTTTCATCTAGACTATTCTAACTGGCTGCCCCTCTTTGTGATCTTGAGCAAGCTACTTACACCTCTGTGGCCCTGTTTTCTCATCTGTAAAGTGGAGATAATACTTGCTTCCTTGAAGGTCCATTATAAGGAGTTATCCGACACAATGCCTGGCATAGGGAGATCCCTAATCCATGCTAATTTCCATCCCTCAAGGGCAAAAGTTTTTGAAGCATTTTGAAGACCCTTCACAAGTGTGGCTCCTCTGATACAAGAGACCACAGGCCAATGGGATAGGTAACAAATGGATATGTTACTTCCAATAATGAAATCGTCACAACTTTGACACCAACACTCTACTGTGTGGCTCTGGTTGAGCCCTCCTGTCTGGTCTTCAGTTATCTTGTAGTCCCATGTTTTCTACTTTTCTGAATTAGAGAATAACTCAAGAAAGTCTTCCATAGAGCTCCTCACCTTCTCTTTCTGCTATATTTTCTCCCTGACAGAGCTCATCCATCTCCTTACTTTTCCCTACCACTCAAACCTCAACTGAGATTACCTGTGTGCCCAGATGTTTCTCAGGGCACTCAGCCTCCCTTCCCCCCATACCCAAAGTCAGACTCAACACCTTACCCAGCAAACCTGCATCTCATCCTCCAGGGTTCTTCTATTCCGTGAAAGGCACCTACTCCCCTCAGCCACTCAAGGCAGTAACTGGCCTCTTTTTTCCTCCCCCTACAGCCAAGCACTCTCCGATGCCTTAATCCACGCCTTCTTTTCCATGATTATTGTCATTGCCATATTTTAGCATTCCTCATTTTCGAGAGCAAAACAGCCTTCGCATTACTCTTTCCCTCTTCACTACATGCTCTACACTGATTACTTTCTGAACTTTTTAGTCAGCAAATCCCATCCTATTACTCACCTTAGAACCCACCCATCAATTTTTATCACCTACTGTAGTGTTTCATAGTTTGCCTTTGGGAAACATCTGTCCTGCTAGGTTTTAAGGGAAGTTATCCATAGAGAGAAACAGAAACAAAGGCAAATAGGTTTCTCTTTACTGGTTCTTATCTTTATTTATGCTTTGAATATGTTCATGAATGTTGTGTCTCTCTTAAATTGGAGCTGAAGAAAAGAGCTTACATAATTTGACCGAAGCTTTTTCTTCACTGAACATCTAACTGGATAAGTCTTCCATAGTATGCAGTTTGGCAAACACTGGCCTAAAGGATAAAATCAAAAGGCACACAAGGCCTTCCATGTCTTAGCTTTTGGGAGGAGGGTCTCCCTAACTCCCAACTTCATTCTCTGCCACTCTTCCACCCCCACCCACCTCCACACCTTTACAATACAGAGTCCTCTGCCACTTTCCAAGTATAACACATTACTTCCTCATACCGATAAGTCATTGAGTGTTGCTTTCTCTTCCTCCCCAAACCAGTTAACTCCTTTTCGTCTCTTAAGACCCAGCCCCAGCACTCTTCTACTCAGAAGCTTTCTCCTCAGGCTCCCCAAGAACTCTTAGCTTTCTCAGAACTTTATCAGAATATTTATCACTCAGTGTTGTAACTATCCATTTCCTTGTCCGAATCCCTCACCAGGCAGTAAACTTTCTTAAAAAACAACTTTGCCAGCTGTCATCTCCAAGGTTAAAAAATGAAGAACTCTGTAAAAACCATAGTAGGCAACAGACCTTCTACAGTACGTGGCTCCTTGTTCTGTATAACCCTCAAGACAAGCCTAAGCTGTAGATCTCTACTATCCACGTGGCCACCTGTGGTTGCCGAGCAAGTGAAATGTGGCTAGGCCAAATTCAGAAGTGCTAAAACTGTAACAGACTTTGAAAACACTAAAAAAGTAAAATATTTCAATACTGTTTTACATATATGACATACTGAAGTATTTTGGATATGAGCTGAATAACATTATTAGTTTCATTGGCTCCTTTTTACTTTATTAGAAGGGAATACTTCCTATTTATTTTGCCGTGCTGGAGATGGGACCCAGGGCCTTAAGCACTCTAAGGCAAACACTCTAGCCCCGAGCTACACCCCTAGCCCAAAGATTTTTAAGCTACCTGACGTGACTGAGATTCTACTGGACAGCACTGGGGTACTTCTATATCCGTTTTCGGAACTAGAAAAACTGAATCTCAGGGAGGAAAAATGTTTTCTTCAGGGTGATAGCATGATTCAGTGGCCCAGCCCGCATCAAAGCCAGAATCCTGACTCCAAAGCCCGCATTCAATTCACCTAGCCTTCAGGTGCCAACCGAAAACTGCTCAGGAGGAAGCGCTGTCTCTCCAGATCGGCTCCTCCTCTCCATGCTCCAACACACGGATCGCAGCTCCTCACACACACTCACCATTGTGGATGAAGTAATCCTCCACTGCACTCCCCAGCCACTCGGCCTTCTCCTGGCTGTGCACGCCCCCGAAACCATTCTCCACAGCGATCTGCAAACACGGGCCCGCGCCCACTTCAGTTTGGCAACCGGTCTAGGGTGGCCTGAGGGTCTGCCTCTCACGCCACCCAGCCAAGCGTTAAGCACCTCCCCCACCCAACTCTTATTTTGCCCCCGCTCCTGAACGTGATACCAACAAGCCTTCACTCACCTGCAAGGCAGGCCAGGCCTCCAGGGCGACGCGAACACCAGCTCTGAAGAGCGTTCGTGCATCTTCCCCGGCGCCCGCCATCATCCGGTCTAAACCCACGTGGAGCTCAGGCGGCCCAATCACTCCGCAGCTCGGTCCAGGCAGAATGAGCCGAAAGCCGAGCCTGAGAACACAGATTCGCTTTTCGGCGGACCTGGCAGCAAGACTACAACAATAGAAAGCCTATCAGCCATCGATGACACTACAGTTACTCACTAGTAGTAATTAAATTGAAGGACGCTGGACGTGGAGGACGTGTGAGTCCGTGACTTCTGGATCCGTGGATACCCGGCAAGAAAGATGTGGGAAACTTATTACACATACAGGTTCCAGTTCTATGGCAGAGGACTCAGGAGCATAGCCTAACAAACACGTATGTTTTAAACGAGTCCTAACATCTATAGAACCTGGCAACAACAGGATACACATTTTTTTTTGCAGCGAAGATGATTTATTGAATTTTATAGAGGAAATGTGACGCTATTCCACAATAAAACTATTTAACTTTCGATTTCATGAGGAAACATGTATTAGCAATATAGGTACTTTTAATAAAGCATTCTTACTAATCTATAAATACATTAGATTCTGGAGTAGTTTGCTCTTCTAAAATTAATATTTTTCAAAAGCAATTCTGATATTCCAAATAAAGATCATAATTAAATTCACAGATTTGCAAAATATGTGATTTGTGCTTTAGAAATTAATGGTTTTAAATAACCATCATTTTGAATTGATTTCTACCATAAAATATTTTATAAATAGTTTGAAATATATCTAAAAGCTTTATGCCCATTCAAATGAGTATCCCCTTTTTAAAAGGACAAACATATGTACTAAAAAATTAAAATATTAAGTTGTTGCAAATGAGGTAAAATATTTTGAAATTAATGAATATTAAAGTAAAAAAATAAGCCCTTTCATAGAACTGTAAAGGATACTTCTTACAAAATGATTACATTATGTGGTTTTTATTCCTTGGTTTGTTTGTTCGTTCGTTTCTTTTGAGACAGGGTCTCCCTAAGTCTCAAATTGCCCAGTCTGGACTGGAACTTTTGATCCTCCTGCAGGCATGCGCCATCATAACTGGCTCATTTTTTCTTACTTTTTATTTTTTGCCGTACTAGGAATTGAACCCAGCAACTTTTGCACTAAGCTACATACCCAGCTCTTTATTCATTTATTTTTTAGCTTGAGACAGGGTCTCATGAAATTGCTAAATTGCCCAGGTTGGGCTCAAACTTTTCAGTCCTCTGGTGTCAGCCTCCCAAAGTGCTGAGATTACAGGTGTGCACCACCATGCCCGGCTATGAGATATATATATGTATATATATATATGTATATATATGTATATATATGTTTGTGTGTATTTTCACCTATATATTTTAAACAAGACAGACATATTTTGCGTATGTTCTTTTCTCTAAACATAAACTTTTTACATCATTAATGTTCTCTTGCAGTAGTGACATACTGATTTTTTACCTGACCTATTGTTGGATGCTTAAGCTGCTTCCAATTATTCGTTATAATAAAAAGCATTGCAATAGACTTTTTTTTTTTTTGGTGTTTTGAGACAGGGTCTCACTAGTTCAGGCTGGCCTTGAACTCATGGTGATCTTCCTGCCTCAGCCTCCCGAGTGCTGGGGTTACAGGTGTACACCACCTCACTTGGCTAAATTATGTTTTAAAAAACCCATGCAATAGTGGAAAAACAGATGTGCCTGCCAAGTCAATAAACTGTCTTCCCCCACTTTAAAAAATGATTTGAAAAGCAATAAACAGATTCTCTTCTTTAGAAAACTATCACACCAATCACAATTACTACAGCTGTGATTGCTTTGCTATAAAATAGTTACAAATCAGTGTCAATTTTTTTCAGCATTACATGCTGATTACATTCCTTGTGGGGAGTTGGAACATATCCACAAAAGATCTCAATTCTTTTTTTCGTCCCCTTTCCTTCCCAACCCTGCCCCTGCCTCCATCTCTTGATCTGTCTCATTTGAACAAATTCTATCTCCCTACTTACTACCATCTTTTACTTTGCTCTCTATTTATATTTTGAGTTTCTCATATAAGAGAAACCATGTAATATTTAAGCTTGCAGGTCTGATTTTTTTGTGTGTGTTGTTTTTGGTTTTTTTTTTTTTTTTTTTTTTTTTGTGGTGCTGGGGATCGAACTCAGGCCCTTGTGCTTACAAGGCAAGCACTCTAATCACTGAGCTAAATCCCCAGCCCCTTGCAGGTCTGATTTATTTCATTTAACATTATTGTCTCAGGGTGCACCCATTTTCCTACAAACTACTCAAATGTGTTCTTCATGACAGAATAGTTCTCCATTGTGTGTAAACATATTTTTTATCCATTCTTCTGTTCATGGACATGTAGGCTGCATCCAAGATTCAGCTATTATGAGTCATGTTGCTATATACACAGGTATGCATATATAACTGTTATATCATGCCTTTAACTCTTTCAGGAAAATGCCGAGAAGGAGAATATCTGGGTCAAGTGGAATTTCTAGTATTAGGTTTTGAAGAATCTCCATAATGATTTCCATAGTTGTTGCATCAGTTTACATTCCGACCACAATGTAGAATTGTTTCTTTTTCCCTGCAGCCTCACCAGCATTTGCTACTATTTGAGTTCTTGATGATGGCCATTCTTTCTGGAGTGAGATGGATTCCCAATGTTGTAGTAATTCGCATCTCTCTGATGGCCAGTGATGTTGAATATTTTTCATTTATTGGCCATTTGTACTTCTTATGAAAAAAGTCTTCATTTCAGATATCCTTTTTTTTACTGGGTCTTTTATTTTGGGAGTGGTCTAATTTTTTGCGTTTTTTATATATTTTAGATATTAGTCCTCCAAGGAATAATTGGCAAAAAACTTTCTCACTCTGTAAGTTGTCCCCTCTGTTGGTTATTTCTTTTTTTTTTCATTTTCTTTTATTTTAAACCAAGAACATGTATTGGTACATTCTACATACAATGGTCACATTCATTACATTTATTCTGTACCTATACATGATGTATCTTGGTTCTCCCCCCTCCCCCACCCCTCCCATTTGCTCCCTCCCTCCCTATTTACCACAGGTTCATTCATCATTTTCCATATTTTCCATTCCCCTCTTTCTCCTGTTGCCTTTCTGCTTTTCCCCTTCTTTCCTTCTAGTACTCCTCTCCTCTGCACACCATCCTCCTTTTATATAATATCTATTACACCTCTTTGTCCTTATTTACAGTTATGGTTTCTCATATCAGAGAAACAATTCGATGTGTGCTCATGAGTGTCTGATTTATTTCACTTAAGAGTATGT
>PVJO010006675.1:0-87322 GCA_004026905.1 Hystrix cristata
ACAATTTGTAATAGCTAAGTCTTGGAAACAACCTAAATGCCCAACAACCAATGAATGGCTAAAGAAAATGTGGTTTTTCTACACAATGGAGTACTACACAGCCATAAAAAAGGATAAACTAGAGTCATTCATATGTAAATGGATGTTCCTTGAGAACATACTTTTAAGTGAAATAAATCAGACACTCATGAGTACACATGAAATTGTCTCTCTGATATGAGAAACCATAACTGTAAATAAGGACAAAGAGGTGTAATAGATATTATATAAAAGGAAGATAATACACAAAGGAGAGGAGTACTAGAAAGAAAGACAGGGAAAAGCAGAAAGGGAACAAAGAAAAGAAAAGGGAAAGGGAAAATATGGAAAATTATGAATAAACCTGCTGTAAATAGGGAGGGAGGGAATAGAGGGGAGGGGTGGGGAAGAGGGGGGAGAACCAAGATGCATCATGTATAGGTACAAAATAAATGTGATGAATGTAACCATTATATGTAAAATGTACCAATATATGTTCTTGGTTTAAAATAAAATAAATAAATAAAAAAATAAACACCATGCCCCTCCCCTGATTCTGCAGCAGGGCTGGAACTCCAAGGAATTCTGCCTGTTAAAAATTTTGGCAGTGCCTGGATGAAGAAAAATGTCCTCTCTGAGAATTTAAAACTATGAGGTAGCCCTCGCCGAAGTCTGTAGTCTGAATGTCTACTGCATATTAAGGACATGAATTATGCCAAGAAGTCAAGGTAATCCTATATTAATAGTACTATACTAATACTGTTCTCATGCACCTGATAGAAACAAATATTTTCATGAAAAATCCACTTTCATCACAGGTACCACAATATTTTCACACACAAAGTTTAAAGAAAAATGAGTAGTTCAAGATAAGAAAAAGAAAATCACATAAATTCATTAAAAATTATGACACTATGTATAAAGTTGGAAAGTATTAGAATTACTATGGGTATACAGTATATACACAATATAAATACATGTCATGTATTTCAAGAAATAAAAGACTTAATATTAAAAAAAGAACATGAGAACACAATTTCTAAAAATGCAAAGTATAAACATTAAAGCAAACAAGAAAATCAATGAATAGGCTGAATGGTAGCTTCAATGTAGTTATAAAGAGAATTAACTAAGGCACTAGAATGGGGAAGGGGGTAAACTATGCCAAATACAGCAGAGAAAGGTAAGGAAGCATGGAAAATGATGTACAGGAAACATCTATCATATACCTAAATTGGAATCCTAGAAAAGAAAGTAGATGCTACACTACAAAAGATGATGACTGAAAATTTTCCATATATGATGAAAAACCACAATTCAAACATTCAAGAAATCTAGAATTCCAATGAATCAGCCTGAGATAGCAGGTCTTTAATCCCAGCACTCTGGGAGACTAAGGCAGGATATTTGGAAGTTTGAGCCCACCTTGAGCAATGTAGGGGGTTAGCTAGATCCTGTTTCAAGATAAAAAATTTTAAAAGGGCTAAGGATGTAAGGCACCCAGTTCAATTTCAGAGAGACAGAGAGAGACAGAGAGAGACAGAGAGAGAGAGAGAGAGAACAGATATGAGATTACTCCAATGAATCCCAACAAGAACAACAACAAAAGAATCTACATAGCACAGTGAGATGCAGAAAAATCAGAGAAAAAGACAAAGTCTCAAAAATAAACTTTTCAAAGTACTGAAAGATTAGTAATTGAATTCTGAATTCTTGAAAAAAATGGAAGTCAGAAAATAGTGAAAATTAACAACTCAATACACTAAAAACCAGTTCACTCACACCCTAGATTTCTGTACCCAGAAAAAATAAATTCTAAGAGTGGCAGTGAAATAAGCATGTTTAGAGATAAATAAACACTTACAGACTTTATTACTCTAATAGACTCACTGAATATACTTTTGGGGAAAAAATGGTAACAGATGGAAGATCTGAAATGCTAGAGGAGAGATAAAAAAAAGTTTAAAATATGTTGGAAAATATAAGTCACATTACAAAACAATTGTGATTATTTGTTACATAAGACAGAATTCAAATCAGGAAAAATATAAAAATTAGGAAAGGGTGGTCAAATAAAATGTTCTCTTCTAAAGTCTTTGGGGTGGGGGATTAGACAGTAAAACTGTCCACATAAGCTGAAAAGTGCAGAAAATAACATTCTTAGGGTGAGCAACTAAAAATAATGCATAAATTTCAAACTAATAAAGGGAAGAAAATATATGAAATAAATGCAATAAAGAAGATGAAATGGTGAAGAAACAAACAAAATTAAGTGCTCAAGGAAATCGAAATTGTCAGTTTGTATTTTTAAAAAACTGGCTTTATTAGAAATAAAAGCAACCATTAAAAACTGATAAAAGATTTCATTCACCAAAAAAAAAAAAAATCTAAATTTCCAAGTAGTATGCAACTAATAACACAATCTCAAAATGCATAAAGCAAAACTTAATTAGAAGAACTAAATAAATACCCACAATGGGAGATTTTTAATATAACCTAGTAATGGAAAGGTCAAGAAGACGTTATAAGAATAGAAAAGATACAAACAAAAATAACCCCCATCTAATAACTATAGCAACAGTTGTAGAATACACATTATTTTCAATACATTTGCAAAATGGGACATATCCAAAATCTGATCATAGGTCAAAAGGTAAAGTTTAATAATTTTCAAATAATTAATATAAAAACCACATATACTACATACCCAAAAGATAAAATTAATATTTAAATACAAATGATAACCAGAAATAATTATAATTATTTTAAAATAAGAATGCCTCTAAATAACACATTGTGGAAATGAGTAAACATTCAAAACCTAATAACAATGAGTAAACATTCAAAACCTAATCTCAATATGATTTTGTGGTATATTGCAAAAGCAACACTTAATGAAAAATTTATAACCTTAAATGACTATTTTTTTAAAAAATGAAAATTAATCATCTGAGAATCCAATAAAATAAGTTTGATGAGAGCAATAAAACAAACTTGAAAAAAGCAGAGGAAAGGAAAAATTAAGAAGTAAATGATCTTGAAAACAAAAGTAAATTAGAAGTGACAACATTAAAAGTACATCATAAAACACCTAAAAAATCACAAGCATATGCAAAAATTTCACCAAAAGGAATAGGGCAGATTTAGGGAGGGAGGAAGAAAGGTTGAAAGAAGGAAAGACAGAAGAAAGAGAGCAAGTAAGCAAGCAAGCATGCATGCACAAATCACTAATATCACAAAATACACAACACTGACGTTACAGACATTAAAGTAATAAAAGGATATTAAACAACTTCATGCCAATATATTTTAAAATATAGATGCAATGGACAAATTCCTAGGAAATATAACTTAATGAAATCGTTTCAAGATGAAATAGAAAAATCTGAATACTATTAAAATTAATTTAACAGCAAAAAAAATCTTCACACACAAATCAAACTCCAGACAGAGCTTTAAATTTGAGGGCCTTTTTTGCTGTTGTCTGTTTTTTGAGACAGTGTCTCATCATGCGTTCCAGGCTGACCACGAACTCAGCACGAAGCCCAGGCTGGCCTCAATCTCACAGTGATCCTCCTGCCTCAGATTTCTGAGTGCTGAGCTTAAAGGCATGTGCCCCATGCCTGACTTGAGGGTTTTATTAAACAACAATGCTTCTTGCTTTATTTACTTATAAAATGGGCTACTATATCCCGTTATATTACTTCATAAGCGTTGTGCTACCTCATAAGCATTTGAAGAGTATTTAAGAATTCCATATAACAGAAATTTATAAACTTTTGTTATACAAATTATATGCATATTTTAGATTTAAATTAAAAAGCCGATACTCTAAATATAGACACCTTCCAAGAATCTACCAAAAAGTCAAATTTTCATCCTAAGGCAAATCTTACTTACTTAGCTACTGGCATTCACTAAATAACTAAGGCCACATTCTTTGGGGAAAATAATTGGCTATATAATAATATCACAACTGCCAATCAAGAATGCTGAATGATTTTTTAAATGCATCTTTTTAAGGAGTGACTATGTTGTGTTAAAACATTACTGACAAAGTTATAAAACTTAATTTTAATAATAATAATTGTTGCTGCAACAGGCTAAGGACCCAAAGGAACAAAAATAAAATTGCAAGATAAGATAAAGAATAACCATTTGGTTCAACATCTGAAGGGTAATTTAAACTTTTTTCCTCCTGAAAATCAATCTTCTATGCATGTGTGCTCCATAAAATACCTGTAAATATATAATAGTCATTTTTTTCCAGTATGTATTCATTCAACAAAGATTTTAATGGTAACAAAGATCAGGCAGAATATTAGCTACTAAAATACAAAAATGAAAAACAGTCAAGCTCACAGCAATCTTTCAGTAGTGGGGAGGAGCATGAGACAGGGAGAGAGGGGAAGAGAGAGAGAGAGAGATAGAGAGAGAAGGGAGCACGAGAGAGAACAGAGGACCATGTCAGAAGTATACAGCAGATGTTCACAGAGGAGGTAAAATTAATCTAAAATGAAGACATCAGAAAACACCTCCTGAAGTGATGATTTCTAAGCTATATATTAAAGAAGAAATTAGAAGTTGAGGAAAGGGAGGAGGAGGAGGAAGAACATTGCAGGAGTAGGGTACTAAGGTCACTGCTGCAAAACCTCATACTTTCACAATCTCACCAAGCGTACATAAGCTGTACTGAATTTTATATTCACTACTGAATAATGCTAAAAGTGAGTCTTAATGATATGGATAATATGTTTTCCAATTATGTCCTAATTCTAGCAAAGGTATCTTTATTTTGAAATCAAACTGCAGTAATTCATATTTGACTAAAATACAATGCAATAAAATAATAATCCATCTTGTTTGAGTTTTCTATGTATTGGTATAGCTAGAAATTATAAGAAAAAAATCTTGGGGATGGGAGAGTTGAGAATATCTGTGAAAAAGAACAAAGAAAGGGTGCTTCACTGAATTCTGAAGTGGAGTGTCCAGAACTATGGTTTCATGGATTTATGGGCAGGCAGCATATGTAAGAACATCAACAGGTTGTGTGATTTCCTGGAGATTCCCTTTCCTTAAACCAACTCCTGGCTTTTACTATATTAGTGATTGGCTTCTGGAAGCTTTTCTTACATCACTACTTCTTTCTTAACTTTTCTATGGCTCCACAAACATCTACCGATGAGCCACTATATTAAATAGTAAGATATTTTCAAAGCTGCATTATTTTGTTACACTAATTTTGATTTCTGTAAGAAATGCAGCCTTGCTATTAGGGATGTATTCTACCTTGAAGAAGAAAAAAGCCTCTGATGGAAAAGCAAAGTAACAGATAGCAACACAATCAGAATTGTATTTGGCTGCTATAGAGTGAAGAAAAACATAACACAAGTAGGTCATGTACACTTTATTTTCCTCATAGAGATTTAAGGAACTTATTCTAAGGCAACAGTCTGATTTTTTACAGAATTAGTTACATTTCCTTACAGGCAATTTGTCATATTCTGATTAAAGTTTTCTATTTGCTTTTTCATGAAGAGTTGGAATGTTTCAGTCTTGTATAACATATAATTAATTATGTTTCTTTTGAAGACTTTTTTGGACATAACAAAGAGCTAAAAAAACTGCAAAACATTCAATCTGCCAATGAACAGACTGTGAGCTCCTAGCAGTGTCAATGCTGTTTTCCTATGTCTATTAGTCCTATAAAAAGATTCTATTCAACAATCTGGGTTTATATTTACATCTCACTGAGTAGAACAAACAATGATTCTGTGCATGCAAAATGTTAAATCAAAATAACTGAGAAGTACTGCAGAGAACCTATACATATCAATACGGTCAGTGAACACAGCGCTTGGACTTAGGCAGATCTGTCCTAGAATTCTGTCACTGTGTCACAGCTCTTTAACTGATAAGCTATTTTATTTCTTTCAGCTGTAGCTTTATCCTTTGTGAAATAAAATAACACATACTCCACTGAATTTCTGTGAGGATTCAGTGTGGTAAAAAATATAAAGCACTTGACAAAAATAGAGAACACTAGCATCCTCTCATCTAGGTTTTGATCAAAGTTTTGGGAGGTCTTTTTTAGGTCAGTGACTCCGAAATTTGGCAAAAGTGGATGAAAACAATATCTGTTTAACGTCTAGCCCTGTTCAACCTCGTTCCTGCAGTGTTCTTTGAGGTGAGAGGAGGATAGGATAGATTAGAAAAGAGAACTTGATATCAAGAATAGATACATGACTTTCAAAAAGTTTTCTTCCAATATTATTTTGGGTCTTCCTGGATCAGTTTAAATCAGATGAGTCAGGCAATGAATTAAGACGGTTAAATGAAATAAGAAACATCTTAATTTCATATCTGTGGTTTAATATGTATGTATGCATATACACATACAGGAACTGTTCAACGTATTTGTGTGTGTGCACATGTATGCCTGCAGACACAGACATATAATGATCATATGTAGAAAACAATTTTATATACAAACAATTAGGCAAATTAAAGGAAAACAACCAGAAATGTAGTAACTTGTGGTTTTAACTTTAACACCTATTTTCACAATAATGTTTGGTTTAATATTATCTATATTACAGTTGAGGTTAGCAAAAAGCAAGTGCAATAAAATGAGGTAAAAACAAACAACATAGTCCCATATAGCTAGTAAGCTTGAAAAGATAAAATAGCACTGAATTTCCTTTACCTGAAATAATTACAGATCTTAAAAGAATTTTAAATATATACATAAAGTAACAACTAAAAGTCTCTCTTGATTTCTAATTGAATCATATGATTTTTTTTTTAGTAACAACTTTAGTCTACTTTCTGCTTTTACACATATCAGAAACCACGGAGCTACTAAAATATACAACATAGCTCAAGAACAAATATATGAATAATTCATAAAGAACAAAATATATGAATAATCACAAGGTAAAATGATAATTAGTAACTGCTATTATACATTCAATGGAACATAGATTTGCTTTTACTTGTGAACATTCTTGATTCTTATTTATTTTTTCAAAGAGATGGAGCCTCAGTCCCTGAAGTCCTGGGTTTAAGTAATTCTCTTGCCTTAGCTTCTTGAATAGACAAGACTAAGGGTGAGACCCATAACACCTAACTAAAACTGAATTTATTTATCTCTTTCTCCTTCCTTCCTTTTCTTTTTTCCCCTACTGTGTTCCTTCCTTCTTTCCTTACTTCCTTGCTTTCTTCCTTTCTTCCTTCTCTTCCTTCTTTCTTGTGGTGCTGGGAATTGAACCCAGGGTCTTATGCATGCTAAGCATGTTCTCCGCCCCTGAGGTATATCCCATCCCTTATCTATGAACTTTCTTAATTGAGTAGTACACAAGACTGTACTTTACAAAGATATCAATCAATCAATCAATGCTTTCTCACACTCTTGTTTTACAGTGTTACATTCCTCCCACTGCGAGGTAAGTTCTATGCTCCTTTTCTCTGAATATGGGCAAAAGCCTTGTGGCTTCCAAGCAGTAGAGTATAACAAATGTAATTCTGTGTGACTTTCAAAGTTAGGTAATGAAAATGATAATGCTTCCACCTAATTTTCTTTCTTTTCAGACACTTGCACTGGGGATCTAGTCATGGTTTGTGTAAGCCCAAACTATCCTATAAAGATACATCATCTGGGCAGGCCTCTTTGGGGAGGAGCTGAGCTCCCAGTCAACAGTCAGAATCAACTCTTAGACATGAAAAATGCTACACATGATTTCAGTCTCACAGCATTCTAGTCTTCAGGCTGAAACTCCAAATATCATGGAACTGAGACAAGTCATCCCCACTGTGTCCTATCTGAATCCTTGAAAAAGAATTTGTGAGTATAATAAATAGCTTTTGTAGTCCACTAATTTTTGGTGATTTGATTCACAGCATTAGATAAACGGAATAAGGTATTTCTACACAAGCAAGTTTGAGACTTTGATATTTGAGGAGTACAAGCAGAAGTTTGTATCTCAAGAAAATTGGAGTATACCTCTGCTAACAGATGTGAGGAAGCCAAGGAAAGATTGATATGTGACTCAATTTTATAGGCAATATATGGCTTTTTGTTTTCTTTTGCTTTAAGAATATTCTATTCTAGTAATTTCCTCAGAGTTGGATGTTCATTTTCTCTACTAATCCAACATTCATTTCGACTTTCACTTAGCAAATTCCTACTTTTCTGAAAGGTCTTAGGACTCAACTGAAATGTCACTTTCTAGAAGTCTAATCTGCTGATGAAGGGCTTTGGGTACCCTGTTTATTATCTCTCACTGAATTTATCATAGTATATTTCAATTGTTTAGTTACACATCCACTCTACTAGGCTATACCCTCTTTGAGGGCATGTACTTCATTTAGCATTGCATACGCAGCACCAAATAGTAATTAATAAATTGAGTAAATGAACATATAGGTGAATGAATGTTCTACCCTGCTGAAAGGTACAGACTCAAAAGGCAGAAGTAGGAAAATCAAAGGAAATGGATATTCAGAAATTGCAGTAGGTTAGACAGGGCTGAGCAAAAATACATGGAAGTTACTACCATCCCAAATGAGTCTTTCCTAATGCAGAGCACCCAAAATATGCCAGAGGCATCAGCTCTGATAAGTTTCAGTAGTAGAACAGTTTCCATTTGGGTTCTTCAAAAAAATTTTTCAAAGTAGATAAAGTTCTCACTCAATTTGTTTTACCTTTCTCTCCTGACAATATCTCTCACTTCTGCTGATTACCATAGTCTGTAGGCAATCATATTACCTCCTGAAGTCCAAAATCTCCTTATTTATCGAGAAGTATTACATTAAGTACCCCATGTTTATAGGATCACACACTTGGTTCATTTCAAGATGGTATTGATTTCATGTACTTTTTTCTTTTCATTGAATTTCAAACTACATGAGACAGTATCATTATAAAAACTGTCACATGAACACATTCATGAGTTGACAGCATTCCTTTGTAAAATGGCTCATAATTTCTTTGAAGAAAAACTAAGGATATCTACCCAAATGTTTTAAGATTACCTAGATTACCTTCTCCAAGTCTTGCAAGTTTTTACTTCCATTTCATAATAGTGACTAAGTATTAATTTCATCATGACATAGTACTCTAGAATATAAATCACCTTATCTCTTCCCAGGGTTATCAACAATGGAAGGGCTTTTCTATACAAAAAATCACGAAAATGGAATGGGAAGAAGTAAGTTAGGGAGGTCCTTCAGTGTTCTCTCTGCATACTCCAGCTAGTCTGCACAAACGTCTCTCATGAGTACAAGACCATGCCTTTTGTAGGCTCTTATCCCTATAGCTCTTTCTCTCTGACACACAGTAGATAACTTCACCTTCAAAACACCCCTCAGAAAACTCTGGTGCCTGGTTCACAGTCTTTCCCTCCTATCCAAATATTGCACTCAACCAGATAACTTCAATATGCTATATGAACAACCCCAAACTTCCATTCTTGATTTTCTCGGTGATCATATTCACTCTCCAACTCAAGTAACAGTTTTACAATTTTCATGGACATGCCCTAGGGTAATACTGCTAGATCTTTAAAATATTAAATTTAGACATCAGACTCCCTTATAACCTCCGACCTTTCCAGCATTCCAATTTAATAGGTCCCTGAGACAAGTCATCTCCCAGTAATATGCACAAAATGATCCAGTAGAATACTTGATGGAAACCTCAAAAACTTATTAATTTTTATTTTTCATAAGATCTATATTTTTATAACTTCTGTTTCTTCAAAGGCCATACAAAGTACACACTATATGATATATATTTATGTGATGTACTTTGTATACACTTTAAAGTATACTAGCATGGAAAGAAATACCTATAACTTATAAATGTATATATATATACATATATGGGTGGTTTATGCTTTTAAGAAGCTGAGAGTCCACTTCATAGGCTCTTTTCTGTGGTGCTTTTATCTTTTCACTGCTTTCACTACTCTGCTTTTATCCAAATGTATATAACTTCAACCACTGACTTGTCAATACTACCAATCTCTCTGTCTCACTAGTCTTCCACTGCACCGGGGTTCCTGAATGATTTGAGCAAAAAAGTAACAAAATGTAAAACTCTGCAAATAGTGGACAAACCTCTGGTTAGCATCCTCAGACTCAGACTGGTCCCCAGCAAAGTTTGATAATACTATTAATTTTCTTTTCTTTACTCTTTCATTCTCCACAGTGACTGTTCAGGCATTCCTTTTTGAAATTTCCAACTTTAACATTTTTTCTCCTCTTACAATAAAAAGATGCATCTTTTCCTGTGCCCTGGATTCTACTCTCACTTCTTTTGCCTGTTTATGCTTTCTGTTGCCAGGTTATTTTAGTCTTTCTGCTGTCCTCAGCAGTTAAGCATTTTACTCCTCCATTATGACAGAAACCCTCTTCAGAAGTTCTCGCTAGTGATTATTCTTCTTTCCTTTCTTCAAAAATCAAACATCACAAATGGAGAAAGACACTGGTTGTCTTCTTCTCTCTACCTCCCACTTATTACTCCCATCAGTAATCAGGCCTCTATGAACATTAAACCAGGTCATCAATTCATACTCATATTGGCAAATCCAATGGTCACTTTTTGATCACTACTTTTCACTATTTCTCAGTCACTTTTAGGTTAGCTAAACCCTTAGAACTTACCTTTCTTTGGCTTGCATACACTAGATATGAGGTTTAATCAAAATATATGGTAAATGTTTAAATAAAACATTTATTAGACTAAAAGACACAATACCATTAGTCCTCCTCAAAATACTACCCTCTGCTTCTAACAAACTTACCCTATCATGCTTGGCACTTTCAAAAACAGTTTGGGAAGTCCTCTTTCGAGGCATGATCAAAAATATGGTGTGCTGCTACTGAGTGCCATCCAATGGAAAGGCAGGTTCATAAAAGCACTACAGTGTGTCCTAATCCACTTTATTCATTGGATCTGATACCATGCAACTTTTGGGTTTTCCCTAAAGTCAATATGACCATGGAAAGCAAACATTTTGAAGATTCAGGGCATTGAGGCAGTCACAACAGGCATGATACTAAAGAGACACAAAAAAGAGGACTTCCTGACTGCTTTAGAAAGTGGCAGGAATGATGGGAAAAGTGTCCAAAGACGGAGTATTTCGAGGGGTTAAACATTCAGTGTACTTTTCCATCATACCACATACATAGTTTTCTCCTAGCCACTGGCTACTTCTTATTTAGATTGCCTTGTATTTTCCTTTCTTTCTGCCTAACTTCACATCAGTGTTTCTCAACCTGGGCTGTAACTAGAATTACTGTGGGATTTTATTTTACCTTTTTATCAGTACTGTACATGTTTGTAGTACATAATGATTACATTCACTGTAGGGAATAGGTACATATACATATGTTACATATAAATTTGTTTTACTCCTCTCTCTTTCCTGTCTCCCTCTATCTCTAGATCCTCTTCCCCTTTAAAAAATACCTATCTAGTACTATTGGAGCTTTTGAAAGATGTTTTAGGAACCATCTGAGGCCAATTAATCACACTGACTGGATTACAGAGCCCAGGTACCACATTTTTAAAAATCTTATCAGATGATTCAGATAGTCTGTGAAAGTTAAAAGCTTCTGCTTTAGCTAGATGTGGTGGCACACACACGCAATCCTGGCATTCAAGAAAGCTAATGCAGAAGATCTACATCTGAAGACAGCCTGAGCCACAGAGCAACTTCAAGGCCAGCCTAAAATCCAGATCTGTCCCAAACCACACCACACCAAACCAAACCAACCAAACCAAACCAAACCAAACCAAACCAAACACGAAGAACCTGTACTTTAAATCATGTCTACAGGGCTGTGCCACAGATCCACTTCTCACAGTATGCACTCACCCCATACTCTATGTGGTTACTTCATTTATCATCTATAAGCTTATAAATAAAACGACACATATTCAGCTCAGATCTCTTATCTACAGACCTATATACTTAACTTCTTTGTGCACACAAAAATTTGATAGTCAAAATCTAACTTGTGTCTAACTCAAAATGTATCTAACTCAACATGTCCTAAACCAAATCAATCTCTCTTCACCACCCACATAATCGATTTCCCTTATTATTAACCACCCAAAGGAATACTTACTAAATCACAATTATACCTTTTAAATATCATTCCTATCTCTTCCTATTCTTCAAACAGACCATCATTACTACCCAAATTGACTGATATTAGAGCTTTTAAGGTGGCCTATCACTTGCACACTTGCTCTCCTCCGATCCAAAATATTCGCAGCAACCAGAATGCTCTTTCTAAAATGCAAACTTTATCATGCTGCTGTCCTCATGTCACTCAAATTTTGTCATAACTTCACATATTTGAGCCTTCCACATCATTTCTAAATGCTCTAACACAGCACAGAAAGTCCTTCATGAGAGTGCCCCATCTACTCTGCCCCCACATTCAATGCTGAAGTATTAAACTTTCAGCTCCTGGACGGAGTCATGCTCCATTTTCTCTGGGCACTGGCATGGTATTATTACCTCAGATAAATAATCTTTCCATCTCCCTCTTGCTTAACTACTTCTTTTTCATATCTCAGTTTAAATGCTACAGCTTCAGAGGAAGTCTTTCCTGAACTGTTCAATCTCTAGCAAAGACTAGTGGCAGACTTGATATTTATCAAACAGTCAAATATAACTCCTCTATATTTCTAGCTTGCTTTCCAGTTAGGTTGGGGGAATAAAGTTGATTTCTGGCCAGTAACATGTTGGGGGAAAAGATGTGAAACCACCGACAGGATTGCTCCTTTAAAATATCCTACGGGATAGTCCAATTCTCCTTTCCCTATTACGGTAATTTAAGAAGCCACATTCATCGCTTCTCGGCCTTTTGGCTAAGATCAAGTGTAGAAGCCACATTCCTCTGCAAGATGGAAGAAGGCTGCCTGCTATGAATGGGATATAACTTGAGTGAAAAATAAATTCCTTGTATGATAAATTATGAAGAGTTCTGGAGTAACTGGTTACCACAGCTTAGTCTGGCCTACTCTTGATAACAATAGAGAGCTTTGGCTATCCATTTACACAGGACTCCTTTATCATTTAGCACAGTTTGTTGGTACTTATCTGTCCTGATAAAACGATCAAGTATCTTATGGAAAGCTTTATGCCTGTCTTGTTCATTGTCTTATTTCTAGACTCTAGCAACATGTTTGAAACATAGAAGGCAATGAGAAACAGGAGCTACCTGAATTATGGAGTAATATAATTCATGTTAATACAGATGAATTGTCATTATGAGTTAATATTGCATACTATATACTTTATCTGTTAATATTTTCCATGCATTTTTCTTTTTGTTAAAAGCAGCGACACATTTTGTATCTTATTTATATATTGTTTTCACATAATAGAGGAATATAAGTTTATTATTACACATTCACCAAAAAATCATTAAGTACATAATATTCCCTTATACATAATTACTGCCATGTACCAAATATTGGACATTTAAGTAGCTTCCCACCATCAATTTTTGATACAATACCATTTCTGTCTTTATCAACTTATATTTGAATAAATTCTCTCACATTTTAAAGGCTTCGTTTTCTTTTAATACTGTAGTTTCCTTGAAAGTTTTCAATTGTCTTAATATTCTTACATATCTATGGCATGCCCTACTATATGTCTTGAACAGAACATTGGTAATATGTATTGCCTATTTTAAAGGAAGCTAGTGATTGTATTAATAAGACATTTGAGCAAACAAAATATAAAGCCAATTATATTACAATTAAAAAGGACTAAAATGGAGACTGATGATTCAGTCCTGCCCTCCCTTTCCTCTTCTTTCCCTCTTTTTTTCCTTACCTTTTTCTCTCCCAAATACCTGGAAGACAGGTGAGGTTTTGATTCTAAGAACAATGAGAAGCAAGCAAAGTACAGTGGCAGAGCATCAGGAGATCTAGATTCAAGCTGGCCAGTAGTTGTGTGGCCTTAAGCATATTTCTCTGTATTTCCATTATTTTGAAAACAAGAGATACACATCACTTTCTAAAGCACGGTATTTTAACCTCGTACAACCGACATTTTGGCCTGGATAATTCTTTTCTGTTGGGGACTGTCCTATACACTGTAAGACCATTTAGCGATATCCTTAATCTCTACCCAGTGAATGTCAGTAGAAACACCCTGACCTCTACAGATCTACAAGCTACAAACATAACCAAATGTGCCCTAGGCAATTACCACACCCCCCATTCAGAATTGCTGCTTTAAGAGGAGGAAGATCAATCCTGTACAATTCGACAGCTTTGTCATTTTAGCAACTTATCCTCCAACTATTTCCCCAGAATTCCTAACAAATTATGAAATTAAATGTTTATGCTCTGCCTTTTTTGTTTGCTTTCCCTTCTTTGCTTCACATAATGTGCTTTTAAATATTGAAAAGCACATTGAAGAGAGATGGAAAACGGAAAAACTTCTCTGTGGGCAGTTAAAACTTGGTATTATTGCTCTTTTAAACCTTATCATTATTTCAATCAGTTTTTCTATAATCATCTTTAAAAAAGAAAACGGAACCTCAATTTCTCTTTTCCACATATGAAATAGTTTGGTGGCTTTACAACTCAGAGATCCCAAATTAATATTTAACATTTCAAACTCTAAACATATGCAACTGCTTCTTCATTCAGGGCACTTTTTCCAAGTCTGTTACACTTAGCAAGAAGATTCTAGTAAAAAAAAAAAAAAATCTGTCTACAGTAATGGTGCTAATTAAAGAATGGGTACTGTACATAGAGATGTGTATCACTATTAGAAGTAATTTGTATTTATACTATAGTACACACTCAAAACTTCTTCATAAATGTTGAATCTAATCATTAAATGTTCCTAACTTTTAGGAGAGGAACGAGATTTAAGTATCTGAAAATGAAGTCTTTAAACTACACTCTATATAGATATATACCACTTTAACGCTAAGTGAATCAAGTGTATTTTTTATTTAAAGACAGATTTTGTATAAAGGTTACTGCAACAAATATTATGAAATATGAAGTTATCAGCTATAAATAATTTACTGAGCAATTACAATAGTTTGTAAATCTTTCAAGATCCAGTAGTTTTTTGGGTCCTTTATTTTTTCTGGTATACCAGGGATTGTAGCCAAGGAGATTTGAGCTACATCCCCTTTCTACTTTATTCTTCTACAGCATTTCAGTATGTTGTCTACTGGTCCTTGAACTGCCAATCCTCCTGCCTTAGCCTACCAAGTAGCTAGAAATATAGATGTCCATCACAAAGACTGGCTGGAAGTATTTTTTAATAAGGGCAAAATTGTTCACTTTCAAATGCTTCTTAAAATGTTATTTTAGTATTCACTGTGTTCTTTCAGGAATTTGAAGACAAATATTTCTATGATAACATTTCTTTATACCTGTTAAAAGGGGCTGCTGAATCTAAGTTTCTTAGTTGGAATACAACATTTTCAAGTGATTATACATATATGAGGAATAATGTCAACTTTTTAATTATATTTAGAGACCACAGAGCAATCACCATTTTATTTATACATTCATTATTTTTAAACACTGAATTTAAGAAACAGCACTGAGTAGGGAAAAAGTATTCACTTTAGAATCAGAAACATGGGAATCTGAATACTTTTTCTGAGCACAGCACCTATTTTCCATTGCTGAGACACAATAACTGAAAAGCACAACTTAAAGAAGGAAAGGTTTGATTTGGCTGATGGTTTCAGGAGATTCAATACATAATCAGCAGGCTTAAAGGTAGAGCAAAGCTGCTTTGTTTATCGCAACTGGGAAGCAGAACAAGGCAACAGTGCCAGAGCAAAATGAGGGACAGACCCACGGTTCAAATCCGCAGTACCTAAGGGTGTGCCTGACAAATCTGCTAGGCATTTCTTAATCCAATGAAGTTGACATATCAGAACTAACACAGTCACAGTACATATAGAACCTCTGTCAAGTCACTCATCTCACTGTGTGACTAGCAGATACTATACCTACTAGTTCTAATACTTGTTTGTACCTGACTTATGTTGAGCACTCCAAAAGACATTTTTGCACTTGCTAATCAGACTTAGAGAAAATTAATGTTATTATTCACACTATCCTCATCTAGATAAAAATTATAAAGCTCTTCTTACCATGTCTGATAGGAAAAACATTAACACTTCAAAATATCTGTTAAGATGTAACTCTGGACTTGTTCTTTTTTTTTTTTAACTACTCTACGTAGTCATATCATTAAATGTAATTAGATACTACTTCAAGCATCCTATGCAAATAATTTTCTGACGTATAGTAGTCTATGAAGGGGTTTCTGAGCTAAGATCTGACTAAAAGACTAAGTCATTGAAAGACTGAACAGAAGAAAATTCTAGGTAATGGCAATAACTTATGTAAATGTCCTAAAGCAGGAACAAGCTTGGTATGTCAAAAATAGACAGGTTAGGGGCTGGGGATTTAGCTCAGCGATTAGAGTGCTTGCCTTGTAAGCACAAGGGCCTGAGTTCGATCCCCGGGACCACCAAAAAAAAAAAAAAAAAAAAAGATAGGTTAGAAAAGTACAGTCCTCTAAAAAAGGAAATCGAAGGGATTTCAGACAATGGAAAGATATCCCATGTTCGTGGGTAGGAAGAACCAACATAGTGAAAATGAGCATACTTCCTAAATTACTATACAGATTTAATGCAATTCCAATCAAAATTCCAATAACATACTTCACAGAATTAGAAAAGGAATTCTAAATCTTCATGGAATTAGAAAATCATGAAATTTATCTGGAACCAGAAGAGACCAAGAATAGCAAAAACAATTCTGGGCAACAGGAATAAGGCAGGGGGCATTACAGTCCCTGATTTGAAATTATATTATAAAGCTTCTGTGATAAAAACAGCATGATATTGGCACAAAGACAGACCCGAGGACCAATGGAACAGGCTAGAAGATGCAGAAATAACTCCAAACACACTCAAATACCTCATCTTCGACAAAGGAGCCAAACATCCTCACTGGGAGAAAGATAGCCTCTTTAATAAATATGGTGCTGGAAAAACTGGCTTACCACATGCCAAAAACTAAAACTAGATACATGTCTCTTGCGATATACTAAGCTAAAATCAAAGTGGATCAAAAATCTAAATATTAAAACAGAAACAATAAATCTCCTGGAGAATAAAATAGGAAGAACTCTTGAAGACATAGGGGGTTGGAAAAAAATTTATGAATAGAACTCAGACTGCACGGGAAACAATACAAAGAATCAATGCTTGGGACCACATCCTATTAACAGGCTTTTGCACAGCAAAATAAATTAATAGAGTGGGGCAAAAAAATCACATACTGGGAGGAAAATTTTGCCAGCTGTCCCTCAGACAAAGGTCTAACATTCAGAATATATAAAGAACTCAAAAAAAAAAAAAATCAACGTCCACAAATTTAAATACCCTATCCAAAAATGGGCATCTGAAACGAATAAACATTTCTCAGACAAAGAAATAAAAATGGCAAATAAATATATGAAAAAAGGTTCAATATCATTGGTCATTCGAGAGATGCAGATTAAAACAACACTAAGATACCATCTCACTCCAGAAAGAATAGCTATTATCAAGAAATCAACCAATAACAAATGCTGGCGGGGCTGTGGGGAATATGAAACCCTTGTCCACTGTTGGTGGGAATGTAGATTGGTCCAACCACTGTGGAAATCATTCTGGAGATTCCTCAGAAAACTAAAACTAGAGGTTTCATTTGACCCAGCTATTCCTCTGCTTGGTATCTTCCCAGAAGAATTAAAATCATCATATCACAGTGATATATGCACAACCATGTTCATAGCAACACAATTTGTAATAGCTAAGTCTTGGAAACAACCTAAATGCCCAACAACTGATGAATGGCTAAAGAAGATGTAGTTTTTCTACACAATGAAGTACTACACTGCCATAAAGAAGGATGAACTAGAGTCATTTGTATGTAAATGGATGTTCCTTGAGAACATACTATTAAGTGAAATAAATCAGACACTTATCAGTACACATCGAATTGTTTCTCTGATATGAGAAACCATAAGGATAAATAAAGACAAAGGGGTATAATAGATATTATGTTAAAAAAAAAGATAGTATTCAAAAGAGAGGAGAACTAGATAGGGAAAAGGGGTATAAAGAAGAAGGTTAAAAGAAAAGTAAGATGAAAGGGAAAAAAATGGAAAAGTGTAAATAAACTTGTTGCAAATAGAGAGGGGTGGGTGAAGGGAAGGGAGGGGAGGGGTGGGTAAATGGAAAGGAGGGGAGGAGAAGGGGGGGAAGCCAAGATACATCATGTACAGGTACAAAATAACCATGTTGATTTGATCATTATGTATGTAATGTACCAATACATGTTTTTGGTAAAAATAAAAAATTTAAAAAAAAAAAGAGTGATGGGACAAAATCCTGGCCTTTATGACGTGTTCTGGTGCTAAAGCCTTTAAATTGAAATAGATATTTATGATCAGAAAAACAATGAATGCATTCATTATGTACAAGAAACATGTATGAGTTAAAAATGAAAACAATGAAACAGTTTCAGCAGGTCACTGCAGAACACAGAAAAGAAAATAAAAACATTTTGTTCTTCATCATGAAAAATTGATAGGTTAATTTGAATTATTAATGAGGGTGGCCAAATCAATCATTTTGGGGGCCCAGATAAATACTCTGGAAGATTTTATACAATACATGTGCTTCAATACGCCTATTTTAAAATATACTACCAGTAGAGTACAAATAATGAACATTATAATTAATCCGTTGGTATTCTATCTATAAAAAAAATGGTTTCGCCATATAAATAAAAGAATACGCTTCCAACTGGCCAGAAAATAGTATTAGTAGCAAAAGGCATGTTCTAAGAAATTCAGAGTAGGCTAACAAGAAGTTAGACACTTGTAAGGCTCTGTACCTTTTAATCATGTGACTGAAGGTATATCATTTTAGCTCTGTAGAACTCAGTTTCCTGAACAGAAGAATGGAGAGAGTAAATATCTCCAAAAGTATGGTGAAGGTTAAAGTAATAAATATACACTATCTAGAAATTACTTGTTACTTTGTTGGTAGTTAATAAATAATACTACTACTCATAATGTCATTCCAGATCAGTCTCTTCTGCTCTTCCATATATATTCATCAGCTCATCCACCAAAGAAAAACTGAAATATTCTAGGTTTTCAAGAAAACTCTCTTCTATATCTAAATTGCCATGCCTGCAACTTTCCATTGAGCATGTATTGTGTCAATATGTGAAAGGTTAATACACTTATTATACATATAAACAGTCATGACATATAGTATATTATAAATCAATAAGCAAAAATTTATTGGTACTGTTTAGAGAAGTCAGGCCTTCACACATGAGGTTAGTGCTCAAGCACTGAGCTATATTCTCTGTCTTTTTCATTACTTACTTTGAGATAAGGTCTTGCTAACTTGCCCAGACTGGCCTAGAAATTCTGATCCTTTTGACTCAGCCTCCCAAGTAGAACCCAATGTCCCATTGTGCCCAGTTAGTCAGTTGCTTTCTGATTTTTGTTTTTGATCAAAAGCTAATAAAAAAAAAACCTGACTCACCAGACACTATTCAGAAAATAGTTGTAAACATCAAACTTAAGTCCTTCCAAAGACTTATAATATAAAGAACATTTAAAATAATAGCACACACTCTGAAGATAATTTAAAGGATTCCCAAAGTGTTTTTGCAAAGCGGCAAGAAACTAAAGAGTTTGCTGGAAAGTGTTTAGGCAGCAGTGAAACAGTGCATAGCCTTCCTATGTGAGTACTTTCTAAAGAATTGTATACATGGATAATCTCTATGATGTTTGTTGAAAAGCAGTCTATCAAGGTATACATTAGGAGTATGCACACAAGATAGTGTGAGGCTGAGAGATCACTTGTAGAAAAGGGGGTCGGGGAGAATGTTCTGTAGGAAACTCTTATATAAACTAATCATCTGTAAGAAAATAAAAGGTTGTGACAGGGACGAAGTTAGCTTTTCTAATTTATTGGAAGTGGTATTCCAATATTTTTTCTTGTCCACCTCATATTCTTATGACATTAGTCACCTATTATGTAGTTTTGATTCTTGTTTTTCCTTGTTATTAGCAGCAAGTCATTAGTCTTCCTTGTGAAAGGAAGAGACATATTGACAGATTAAATGAGTGATTCAAAATTAAAGGACAAATAGTGAAGAAAGATAGAAACGTCTCATTTACTTCCAAAGAGAAACTATAACTACAGGTAGCCTAAGTGGGAAAGGACTTAGGAAAGACATTTAGGATCTGAAGAAAACAATTAAAATAGTGAAGCCAGAAGATGCCAAAGGAACCCCATCTTTATCCCAAACCCCGTTAAAGGAGAGTTTAGCTGTATTATGGGCCTACTGGAATTCTTACTCTCACTACATTGAGGAAAAGAATATTAGAGATCCTGTGAGGGCTATAGTAGGGGTAGGCTTATGTAGAAGAAATGGGTCAGGGTGAAGTAAAGAAGATGGGTAAACTAAAAATGTTTTCCAAGGGTTTCTGATGTAGCTCAGTAGTACAGTGCTTGTGTAGCATGCAACAGGTACAGGGTTCAATCCCCAGAACCAAGTAAAACAAACAAAAGCTTTTCCATAAAAGCACTTCCATGCCAGGCATAGTGGCAGATGCCTGTAATCCTAGCTACTAGGAGGCTAAGGCCAACCTGGGCAACTTAGCAAAACTATCTCTCAAAATAAAAACTAAAAGGACTGGGATGTAGCTAAGTTGTAAAACATCCCTGGATCAGTTCCCCTGTACCACAAACAAATCAGAACAACTGCCATAAATTTCATAAACTTATTAATATTATGTCTTACATACATACAAATCTATTAAGCATACATAATGCTATCATGTAAAACAGTACTTCTATGAAAAAATAAATTCAGAATGAGAAAATTAATACACAAAGAAACTTATCCATGTTAGTCTCTTCAGGGTGATGGGGCCTATAATGGTTGACAGTGACTAAATATGTGACTACAAAGACAAATTTTTGTATTACTAATGGTCTACAATGCCTCTCACTAGAAACCCCCGGGGGCAGTGGAGTTTTCAGAGGCTCTATCTATGTACTTTAGAAAAGTAATATAGCACATATACTATATGTGATATGACAATCAAAGAAGTGACTAGAGTAGCACATGAAAACCAAACACATTAATATTTCTGCATTGAAATATAACAGCATTCATATATTTAAAAATACCAAGCTTAAAACGAGCCTAACAGAAGCTTAGCTCTGATTTTAACACCAAAGGAATTTATTTCAAAACCAGGTTTTGCTGCATGGACTAAATATATATTTACTTAATTTTTCTTGATAAATATATGGACCCCTCCCCCCTAGAACATTTTGCAATTTAGAATTTTAGATTAGGAAGAATTGACACTTATTTCAACATTTGTAGATGTTATTCTATTCTCTTAACATTCTCACACGAATGATTCATAGTTACCTTTACAAAAGAAACTGTGGCAAGGGGGCTTCCTAAACTAGTTGAGACTAAAACTCTTTTAAAGTCCTGGAAATCAGTAATTTCTCTGGTGCCCAAGGATTTCTGCTACTGTGGAGAAGGAGAAAACTTCCCAGTGTTTTAAAAATCATGATTCAAAATACGAGACTGAGATTAGTCTCTCTACCACATTCACTAATAATTATCAGTAATAGTGATAACAGTAATGTGGTGAGTCCTGCTTCACACTGGTCACCAAGAAAATCCACCATGTCTTGTTTTCTCATACTCAAGCGAAATGCTGGGCAGCTGGGTAGCGTGGCTCACACCTACCCCTCATTTCAGTGGTCATGACCTGCTATGCTGTTTAGGAAGACCCACTTATGAAGCAGAAAGAATGCTTCTCCTTCCATCACACTGACTTCTTTGATGCCAGGTTCTCTGCTTTCACAGAATTTTGACTTCAAATTGATTCCAATTTTTATTGTGTAAGAACTAAGAAAAAATACGTTAATAAGAAAATATTATTAGCCAAAGATATATTGGGGGAGTAGACTGCTTAAAAATATGAGGAAAATCTTCAGAGAAAAATCATCTACCACTAAAAAACAGCAAAAATATTTTGTAAATAGTAACAAGATACTCTGTATTTACAAAATGGCTTTTTCTCAAAGATTTCATGGTAATGTATTTTTTAACATCAAGACATGTTAAAAAAAATAAAGAGGAGGACGAAGAGAAGCAAGAATAACTGAATCTGAATAATTTTTAAAAGAGTATGATGTTCACATTTTTAAGATTATTTAGCCCTAAAAAAATTAGAACATATTAAAGGTACTGTTCTGAGACAAAGAGCTTAATGGGCTCAAGATCAATGTAACAATTGCGAAAAATCTATTTTGAAATAATGACTCAGAAATCAATAAACACTGTACTAAAGTATTTTGAAAAAAATTTTTAAGAGGCAATAAATTAGGATAACCGTATCAGTAATAATTGTTTTATTTCTTTGATGACTACCATAATGTAATTCTTTTCATATATTCTTGTTTCTAGAATATTTTAAATTCTGGTTTGGGCAGAATTTTGTAATCCCAACACAAAGATGAATCTTCTAGTTTGACATGTCACAAGGTGCTGGTGGCATCTTTATATGGAGAAAAGAAGCATGAAAAAGGTTAAGCGATTTGTCCAATATAAATATTGACAAAGATCTTGGTATCTGACTTTGAGTTCAGTGCTTTTAAGAACTACATAAACATGTACTCTGTAATATGAAACTGAGTCTTAAATTGCAAACAGGCCAAGCAAGTGATATTTTATAAAGAATTTCTATGCTAGGTTTTTAGTCTTTTAATATAATCTTAATATAAAGGGGGAAAGTCTCCTAATACTGAAAATAGTAAAGATACAAAACTTTTAAAAATAAAGTATGTAAACAATGGATCAAAAGGGAACTACATGCATAAAGGCAGGGTGAAATACAGGACCTTGACTAGGATGTTCTATTTGTTATTTTTGGTTGAAACATTGAAAAAGATATTCTGAAGTTTAAAAAAATAACATGTATAACAGTCATAACTTTGTACTCAAAACATTTGATACAAAAATGCCCTTGTATTTGTCATTTACTTGGTACTTCAAGGGCAAGCTAGACTTGTCCATGTCAATTACCTAGTGTCAAGCTACACTTTCTAGCCAAAACAATGTGTTTGATATTCCTCATTTCTGGTACCATATGTTGAACCTCCTGGATCCAGTGTACCCTAAAATGTAGCTTGGGGGGAAACCACATATATATCTTTTCATCTCACTTTTTTAAAATATCTTTTTAATTTTTTTATTTTCTTATTTTTCTTTTTTTGCTTTTTCTTTTTGAGACGGTCTTGCTGGCCTCGAGCTCACTATGTAGCCCAGGCTGGCCTCAAACTCGTGGCAATCCTCCTGCCTCTGCCTTCCGAGTGCTGGGATTACAGGCATGCATCACCACACTTAGATAAAAATATCTTTTTTTAAACAAAGAAACTAAGTTTACTAACTCCCAGTCAAGAAACCATTAAAGTCATAAACAATACTAAAATACAATCAATTCTTTCACAAAAGTATTTTTCATTTGATATAAATACTTCCTAGCATTTCAAAAGTCACTTTCATTAGCAACTAAAAAGTAGCTTTGTAAATGTGGCTATATGTATTCCTTGATTTTAGAAACAGAGATTCCTTAATATTTTATAGAGCAGAAAATGCTGGATGGTTAGAAAGAGCAAATGGATAACACAAATTCTAGACATTCGACTTCGGATTAATTATACTAGTGATGTGAACTAGTAAACATAACAACACAGCTCAGGTTTGAGACTTAAAAAATTTAGATTTAAATGTCAATTAATATATAACATATAAATAACTTTGGGTAAATGACAATGTGTTTTTGCTCTAGTCACTTCATGAGTTTGTTATGAGGATTATAAAAAATCGTGTCTCCAAAGGGAAAGAAGTATATTACCTAATAAATGTTGGCTATAATTATTAATCAAATTTATAAATGAATAAAATCAACTGGAGGAAATACAGAAGAGTAAAAAATAAATAATGGGAAATATGACCATCTGAAATAAAAATTCAGAACGAGATGCAGCTATTCCTGTGCAAATGGCAATGCCCTGGGGAATTCAGAGAAGCTGCCAGAGCCAGAAGAAATGCAGAGACTTCATGGAAGCTTGACAGGTGATGGAAATGTCATCTAGAAAAGGGAAGACACCAAAGAAGACAATGAGTGAATGACAAGAATTGAAAAAACTCAGGGCTAAGATGGAGAGATCTTGTTCGGTAAGCATTAGCAGTTCTGCAGCGAGCAGTTTCAACCAAAGGTGGTCTAGGGCTAGAAAAGAGAAATTCTGCCTTCTCACATTCTAAAGGATCTTTAAGAAATGTCTCCAATTTTGCATATAAAATGTGAAATACCTCCTCAAAGAGAAAAATACAGAAGGACACAGCAAGTAAAATGAATGAAGCTGCAGAATAAATGAAAGTAGAACAATTCAGACTCTAAGTAAAATGAGTAAAAGAAAAGAATGAGTAAACTGGCTGTGCATATGATTATTTACATATCAGATGAATGTACTTCAGGATGGGAAGTTGCTACTATTTTGTACATTTGTGTCCTAAATCTCATGGAGTTTCCCCACAAAAGCATGAGTTACACAGCGCAGCGGTGCTATGTAGAACAGACAGAAGGGTTAGAGCCACAGTTGTGGAGCACCGCCAAGAGAAGTGCAGTTGGGTCATTTAAGCACATACAGAACTACCTGGAAGTCTCCTGAGTGGGTGCCACCTTGGGTTGTGCTACAATACACGTTTCATTTGTAGAAAACAGACCAGAACGTATGAGAAGCACCAATCACCTGTGTCCTACCTACTATGCTCTGATTCTTCATGAAAGCTGGAATGTTTTGTTATTTGTAATAGGGATAGTAATTTGTGATAAGATTGTTTGTGCTTGGTTCCTAGTTGCTATATACTCTTATCAGATGATATAATACATCTTTAAAATTTAACACACAGTTCATATTCCTCTGATTTTATACCCTAAATCAAAAAACACGGTGAGGGAACATAAGTAATTTACATTGGTGATTTCTGTACATATATGATTAGGAGTTAATTACATATCTTCCCCATTTGTTATTTACTCCCTGATTCAACAAATACTTATTAAACAGCTATTTTGTTCCAGGAACTATTCTAAATCATAGGTATATAATAGTTTAAAAAGGCAGACAAGAACTCAATCCTTACAGATGCTTTATTCAAGGTATGTGCTTAAAGGGTGGAGGAGTTTTAGAGGAGACAATAAAGAACTTAACATTTATTTAACCCCTTGTACAGTAAAACCTTTTAATATTAATTTTGTAAATTGCTTATACTCTGAGACTACAGTTTGAGCTGCCTCTTAGCCTGAATGTACAATGAAGAAAGCATGTTTTTTTTGACTACACAAATTGTCCTCATGTTAAATAACTGCTTTTGAAACAGTTTCTGAAATTAGAAACAGTAAATGTTTTTCTATCATTAATCTTAGCTCCCTATATTGCATGTTGTAAAAGCATATTTATTCTTTTCATTATAAAGGTAATGACTGTATTACAGAAAAATCTGACTCCCGGAAAAAAAAGGTGGGCCTGATCTTAGTACCTTAACATAACCACTCACCATTTCCATGCATTTCCTTTTAATATTTTTAAGTGTTTAAATAGTTATATAGTTAACACAGTTGCCATCACATATGTAATAATTTTAAATACTCTATAATAAAAATTTTAGGATTCTTCACTTATAATTTTGCTTTTAAATTTAGGAGATTAACAAGTTAGCAAAACAGCAGACTGTGTATTTACCTTTCTCCCAGACCATCTAAAAATTTAGAATTGGGAGTAAACAGTCTATTTTAGGCCTAAAGAGTCTTTAAAACCTACCTATCTATCTATCTATCTATCTATCTATCTATCTATCTATCAGTATATGATCTTATCATGTAACGGTACATTTGTACTCGCTATCCAGTAGGGGCATTCATTTCATGGAAATTAACAATGAAATGGCTATAGAAGGAAAAAAGATTTTAAATGATAATCTTAATATTATATATAGAGACAGTCAAGTGGTGCATGCGTGTAATCCCAGAATTTGGGAGGTTGAGGCAGGGGGATCACCATGAATTCGAGGCCAGCTTGGACTACCTAATGAGTTAAAGGATAGCCTGAACTGCATAGTGAGACCCTGTCTCAAAAAAAAAAAAAATTACATACAGTAGCGATCAATAAGCTATGAGAATTGGATTATACATGATCCATGGTAAATATTGGTGTATTTGTTGTATCTAGAACAGTCTGCTACTCTCCAAACAGAAATCTGCTAAAATACTAAAATACTTGATATACAAGTAAATAAGCATTCTCTGGTTACAAAGGACATCTAGTATCCAAGTTCAAAATCTGCTGGATTACTGGAAACTGTCACCTAGCTATAATCGCTTAAAATATAAGAAGGAACTTTAGAAGTCACTAAAAAGTTATATTTGTTCAGTGTTAAAGAAGTTACTCTAACACATGTAAAAGAGTAGAGCATAACAACAGTTCAAGCTCTGAAGCAACAGTCTAAGAGGAATTTACCCAAATCCATAAAAATCTAGTTCTCATAAGAAACTAAACAGAAGATGACTTTAACCAAGATTAGAATTCTACAGACATTTCGCAGTGTTTTTCATATTGACTATCTACCTTCTACAAGCTGGAACACCTTAAGTAGATCCTAAAACTGGTGTGGAACCTGGAAGAGTTCTAAAATCTAATATGAACACCCAAAAATAGGTATATAACTGAATCAAATGCTAATGGTCAATAACAGACTATATTATGTGTCTGAGACATTTTTTCCCTCCTGTTTCTCACTTTTCTTTCATGTTACAAAGGTTACCCATTTTGTTTTCTCTAAAAGAGCTTTAGATCAAGCCAGACTGATTTTATATAACCATTTTCTCTTAGTCTGATTCAGAATACACCCTTTATTTTGAACTTGAGTATCACAAGTGATTCTTGACTTTTCCTTGTATCTCAACAAGTGCCTCGTGTATGCCAAGACTCTTGATGCTGTCTTTGAACGACAGCCTTTTATTAAATTTAAAACTATAATCCTCAAGTGAGTAGTCCAGTCAATAGTATAGAAAATAAATCTATGTTTATAAGTACTTCTACTCACTGATGTCTAAAAACTACAGATTTGGAGGCTTATTTCTCTGAGGAGGCAGATATCTTTACAGTTGCTTTAATTCCTGTTCAAACACAAATAATTATTTCATATTTAATATATGCATATGGAAACCTTAAGAGCTTCATCATCTCATGACTACCTAACTATGCAACAAATCAAACAGGCACCCACATCTACAATGTCCATGTCAATAAATATAATCATGCTAACAACACAGGAAAAGATTTATATTTCCTTAGAAATTAGTATGACATTAAACAAAAGGCACACTACTGAAATACATCAAGATACACACTACTTAAATACTAAGAAAATTTTGTGGCTTTTATCTGGTAGTATGAGCTAGCTAGACATTCCTTTGAGGAGCTTCAAACTTAAGCGCAAATAATATAAAACAGATTTTAGTGATTTTTTTTCTGTAAAAGCTTAGTACATTTACATTGTGTAGACTACTTGCAGTTTCAGTTGCACATTTTTGTTTTCCTTAGTCCTTTAAAAATGTAAACAAGGATATACAAAAATAGGGTGCATGCCAGATTTTGTCTGATGAATGATCATTTGCTGATCCTTACTGTGGATTTGTTTTTTGCCTGTACTAAAATGTAACAACCTGTGTAAGATCCATTAAATTCATTAACAGAATTATTAGCTGGTCTTTTCTCCTAGATACTTAAGAAACTGATCTTTCCAACCTACTTGTTATCTTGTTATTGGATGTGTGACTTCTGGGCTGGAACATTTAGCTGCAGATGTGAGATGTTCCAGGGCGTTTTTTTTTTTTTTCTTTCTTTCTTTCCAGCATGATGATCAGCAGTGATTGAAATGGTGGCTGTTCCATAAGGTCCCTCAGAGACTATTATGAGCAGAGATTCTGCTGACCATGATGGACATACAAAGAGAACAAGAAACAGACTGTTGTTTTAAACCACTGAAGTTTTGTGGTTGTTTCTCACTACCTTGAACATAACTTTATTCTGACTGAGGTACTACCACTTATTATTCCATCTTGAGGCTACATGCAACCTATTTTAAGACTCATACATGGCTGTGGGACAAAAAGAAAAACATCTTTAGAACTCTGCTAAAAATAATAATAAATACCTTGAATTTTCATATTGGTTCCTATCGGTGATCAAGAGTGACCCAATGCTAATTTTTATGACACATTTTCTAACCAAAATAGGATATCAAAGATAGTGTTTACTTTCTAAGACCACGCTTGCAGGGCATAAGAAAACAGCTACATGGATGCTGCATTAACTTTGTTACTGTAATAAAATACCTGAGAAAATTAACTTATACACAGGAAAAGTATATTCTAGCTAATAGTTTTGGAAATTTCAGTCCATGACTGGTTGGGCCTCTTGATTTTGGACCTGCGGGAAATAACACATTATGGTAGCAGTGCACGGCAAAGCCATTTACCTCATGGCCAGGACTCAAAAGAGAGACATGGGCGGTCAAAGTCCCATAGTCCCTCTAAGGGCATGCCCCCAGTGCCTTAAAACCTTCTATTAGTCCCCATCTCCTAAAAGTTCTACCACTTCCTAATAGTGCCAAACTGGGGATTAAGCCTTTAACACATGTGCCCTTGGGAGACATTGTAGATCTACGCTCTAGCAGATGTTATTTACAACTGAATAAGCTCACTAATTACTAGTAGCTCCTCATTTCTTACAAATTAGTTATTTTGATCATTACTACAACTATGTGGGCATCACATAAAAATGTGGATAAGATTTTAATTACATCCTCAGCACCCCCCCAAAAAAATTTTCGATTACACTGTATGGATCTTATTTAGAGCCTGATATAAACAAACTTTAAAAAAAAAACACTAAAAGTCAATTCTTATAATCTGAAAATTGATAGAACTAAGGAATAGTTCCAACTTTTTAAAGTGTGGCAATGGCACTGTAGTTAATTTTAAATTGAGTCATCTTTTGTGTGTGTGTGTGTGTGTGTGTGTGTGTGTGTGTGTGTGTGTGTGTGTCTATGGAAAAGTTCCAATAGCTTGATGCTAAAAACTTTCAGGAAAAATTATGTCTGTTTTTCTTAGGCCAGGCTAGTATTTTTGGCAAGATGGACCATGTGATAGAGCCAAGGGAAAGAGGTGTAGTAGGCAAGCTTCTAGACCAACACTCTAGTTTCATAAGTAAATTAAATTATAACCTTGCCTCCTGAAGGGAGGAGGAGGAGGAGGATGGGGGAGGGGAGGGGAGGTGAAGCAGGAAGAGGAGGAAGAGGAAGAAAAAAGGGGGGAAGAAAACAAAACAAATCTAAGTCCATCTTTAATTCACAGTTCATTCCAGTATAGTATGCATTACAGTCCTTCATCTCTAGACATACCCTGACATCTGAACTCTACTTCTATAGTCATCTACAGTCTCCCTTAGTTGTTTCATCCTACTTGGAGCTGCTTATTCCTTGAGTCATCTTTCTAATCTCTACCACAAAGGTTTCAACTACATCTCTGTAACTTCTCCTATAACTATTAAATAACAATAGATAATCCCATATGCCTTAATGTTGTCACAAAAATGCTCCCTCTAGAGACTTTTCCATTTTAGTAGAAATGGTTGTAAGGTTTTTTTCCTTCTAGACTCGGATATCAGCCTTTCTCTTGTATTCCAATTACTTGTGGAAAGAGACACATGTCAAGCCAACATGAGATCACGAGCCAAAGAATAATTTATGTAATGTATATGTATATGTCATTACATTTGGAGATGCTCAGACACTAAGCAGTCTAGAGATTGTCACACTAAAAATAAAAGGTTAGACATTAAGAATTTACAAGGTATATCTATAGGCAGGTACATGCTTTGGCACCCTATTGAAGGATTACAAGTTGTGTCATCCAATATCTAGTAACTACATAAAGATAGCTGACTAAAAGGCTATTCTATATTGGGATAGGCATTTACATGTATTTCAAAGATAATGATGTCATCATGATTGTCATACTAAAATGATACGCGATCCTTAATCTCAAACCTTCTCTATAAAACTTTATGATTGTTATTTGATAACATTTTATAGAGATTCAACTTCTAAGGCAACAATGCTTGGTAAAGAAATAAGTTCATTGGTTATACTATATATCTCAAGGTGCTTGAGATTCAGATAAGGTTGTAAAATATAATACTGATGTAACTGATCTTCTCTCCTGGGTGTTCAACCATTGAGGTTTAGAGACCAAAACTAGAAAGACAACTGGGCTAAGAGGATAGCCAATATTTTGGCCCTGGCCCTTTGAGGTCAACAAGGACCCAGGACATAAGGAATCTTTTCTACAAGATCCTATAGCTTTGGTGGTCACCCAACCTCCTGAACAGGGAGATTATTAGACACCAGAGAAGGAGTCAATTGATACAGCCAAAAGGGAGGGTCACTTGAGGGGGAAAAGTCTCCCCTGCTTCCACAGGAAGCCACGTGGTCAAGGCAGACCGTGACCTATCCTGGCGACTGACACTGACAGAGGAGCTGAGAGGCTCTGCATGTGGATCCAAAAGGGATGCCTGAGGAGCCTAAACTGACCTTGATAGATAGCAAGAGGTCGCTTTTTATTAGCATGGGTCTCACTTTAACTTGGTCTTAAACACCCAGCAGAAAAGTATAACAAAAGATACATAAAACAATACCATAACTGGATGTGATTCTTTTCTCGAATCTGCCTTTCCATTCTAGTGCCATGCTTTGGTCATACATGCTTTACTTTCTTGGGAAATTTGTTTATTCTCACCTAGAGGATGCCAAACTTCAAGTGAACATACAGATGGAACCAACTACAAACAGGCCAGCCTCCTTTCACTGGGACCCACTGGATCGACTTGTGAAGGGAGTTCATAACTGCTAAACTGCAACATGATGTCTACGCAAGGCCCATCAGATTAGCTCTCCAGAGCTCACTGACTGCGGTCTCCCTAACACTGACCCTTCTCAGCTCGAAGCAGCTATATGGAAACATCGCCCATTCTCCCCTAACCACAGTTAGGGGTACTTCTTCAGAGGGGGCAATACTATAGGCAGCGAAGTAAGGTAGAAATATTACAGGCAGTCAGACAGTGCTGGGCCCTCAATGGAGTCAATACACAGGACAACTATGGCTGGAGGCGCATCCATTGAAGGTCAGGTCTCAAAATAAGGATGGAAAGACCAGAGCCACACCCCTGGATGAGGGATAAACAATGAACTGAAGATTACATCGGATAAAGTCTAGGTCACCTAGGTGGGCGACGAAGATCTCCAGATCCAACTCACCCTGGAATGTCCTTGTTCTCTCCTTGCCAATTTACTATGTGACTTTCTTCCCCATTGGACCACTATTACCTAAACGACTACACTTGTACTATTATTGGTTAATCATCACTTTTGACACACATTGTACCGGCCTCACAATTTTGCTCTATAAAACGTCCCCTGAAGGGTGGGCTCGTTGGCAACCCACTCGGGTCCCCTCCTGTCTCTCAGGAGCTCTCTTTCTCTCTCCCAATAAAATTCCTACTCTTAAAAAAAAAAAAAACTCAGAAGAAGAAGAAGAAGAAGAAGAGGAGGAGGAGGAGGAGGAGGAGGAGGAGGAGGAAGAAGAAGAAAAAGAAAGGATTATCTAATACCCTACAAGCCTGGGCCAGGGATTTAGCTCAGTGGTTAGCGTGCTCTCCTTGCAAGCACAAGGCCCTGAGTTTGATGCCTGGTACCAAAAAACAAAATGCAACTTAAGAGTGTTGGTGGTATAGTGGTTAGCATAGCTGCCTTCCTATGAGCCAAAACCAACTAGGAGGCACAATTTTAAACAAATAGAATCATGATGTGATATGCTATTTTACCTCTTGTTTTATAAATAATACTTATTTCCATACCAGCAACATGGATCTACACAGCATACCAGTTAATGTTCCCGGCCCTAGAAGCAGACTGTGCCTGGTCTGACACCTACCTTTCCTTCCAGATACCTGAGTGAACTTGAGTATATTAACTTCTTGTACCTCACATAAATCACCTCTAATATTAGGCTAAGAATAGTCTCTGTATCACAGAGGTGTAGTGAGGATACAATGAAATAGCCTATGCTATCATGTTACAATGGTACGTAGCACATTGTGTTCAATAAATATTAATTATTTTTACTTCTACATCTGTAGAAGCCATTTTAACAGCTATACAGTATGCTGTTATAAGAACGTAACATATACATTTAAGTAAGTCCTTACTGATATACATTTTTCCTCTGAGGTAATGTTCTGAAATGTAAGCATAAAGAAGAATGATATCTACAGTTTTAACTTATGAAAAATAATTGCAAAGCTGAATTTTAATCCTGACTTCAAAAATCACAATTTTTTGTTATATATACACCCCTTAAATCTAAGAGTTTTATTTGTACACCAAGAGAAAATATTTAACAGGCACTATGGCTTGCCTATACTCCCACAAAATGGTAAATCTAAATTAAGATAAGGCTTGCTTTTTTCTCTTTTATACTGACTCTATCACTACATTAGAGGTGTTGATCTGGTCTATATTCTTGAAAAATAGCAATAGAAAATCATTGTAGTAAGAACCTCATACTTCCTAAGAAGTGTACTCTTTTTAGATTAAATCAGGTACAAAGAGACAAATATTTTTATATGAAGATTCTCAGCTAGTTCTGTGTGAGGCACCTAAGGGTATGGGTTGGCAAAGAAGATCAGACAGAGAATTTAGTCCAGTTGTCTATCATTTCATTTCCCAAGTCATTTTTTGTTATAAAGGTGAACTTTAGAGCTTCATAGGTATACTCCAGAAAATTTAGAGATTTCTATTTCTCAATGAAATCAGTGTGCTATTGGAAAACTTACAGGAAAAATTCATAAACACTTACAGCTATTTTGATCCAAATGATCTAGCTTCTACTGGACATGAAATTTTGGAATGAGTTAAATACGTCTGATGCATTAAAAATGTAAGAGCCTGTCATGAAAAGTAATGATCATATCATCAGGAATAATCCTGTGCGATTTCATTTAGTTTTCATATAACAACTAATTCACATCCCCCTAAGAATGAAAGTGATATTTTATATTAAATTGAAAAGCATTCAACGCTCAATCAATCCTTTGATTGGTATATGTTACATTAGATTTTTTTAGACTTTTAAAGATAATGTTAATGATTTCTAAAACAGAAATTTTACCTGTAAACACTAACATCTGCATTTTGGCCCTTATATTTTACAAAACCTTGATTCTTGATAAAAGAGGAATCTATTGATCCTAAAAATTTATTATTCTAAAGGAGGACATTGTGTGTAATATGAAATTTAGTATGTTTATTTTAAATGAAACTGCATTTCAATATCAGGTTTCAGATAACTATATCTATTTATATAATTCCATTATACACAGGATGTTTTGCTACCTGAATTTCAGTAGCTTTCAAGACATTGTATCTATTATGAGAAGTGCTTGATGTTAGTATATTGGATAGTACAAGTGTGTATCATATGATATATGATATATTCAAATTAGCACAGTAAATTTTGTAGGTAAACATACCTTGGTACATAAAAGTAAAGGGGTTGGGTATTTAGCTCAAGTGGTAGAGTGCTTGCATAGCAAGGACAAGGCCATGAGTTCAATTCCCAGCACTCTCTCCCCCAAAAAGTAAAAACAGGAATACAAATATTTATCAAGTCTATCTATATAGATGTAGATAGAAAGATAGATAGATAGCTGTGATTTCCTCCAAAAGATGAAAATACCTATGTAAGATATTTTTAAGTGTACTCTCCACTGAACTCTTAAATTTTCTTCACATCATCTTTCAAATATAGTATTAGAACTCACTAGAAAATTTTTTAAAAACCTAAGCAATGATTACCACATTTGAGTCCCAAGATCTATTATTTAATGATACTGTAACCCTGGACATTATTTCCCCTTGCAAATCAGTATTCTCATCACAAAAAGGGGGAAGGGATAAAAACAGTACTTATTTTATTGGATTATCAGAAGAATTAAATGAGAATATAAAGTGACAGCATAGTACCTAACTCAAAAATTGTGGCTCCCTGCTATTATTATACATTTATATACACATATATATAAATCTAAATGTGTGCCCATACAGACACATGGAGAGAATATGAAATTATTTATAGAGGTAAGACAGTTGGAGTTTGTCAGAAATTGGAAAATATCACATCCTACTAGGCAAATATTAGTAATTTTAGCTTTGAGCAAAAATGATTCTCAATATTTTAACATATGCCCATTATGTATAACAACCTGAAATGTTCTCGGTAGTATCAGAGAAAAGTCACAAATGGTAATGAAGCAATGAACGAAACACTTCTAACATACAGTTTTGGACAAGATAGTGATATGTAAACTACAGATATGGCCTTCAAGCATTTATACTTAGTATGTTACCAATTTCTGCATCAAAGAACCTTGCCCCTATCACTATAAAAACAAAATGACCATTTTTGTTTGAGGATTTTTCTTTCTTTTTTTTTTTTTTTGTGGTGCCGGGGATCGAACTCAGGCCCTTGTGCTTGCAAGGCAAGCACTCTAATCACTGAGCTAAATCCCCAGCCCCAAACAGTTGCCAAGACTTCTCCAGAAAACGTCCCAGTTTTATGCAGTTTGCAGTTACGTTCGAGAATATCTTTTTTTTTTTTTTTTTTTTTTTTTTGGTGCTGGGGATCGAACTTGGGTCCTTGTGCTTGCAAGGCAGGCACTTTAACCATTGAGCTAAATCCCTAGCCCTGTTTGAGGATTTTTCAATTTATTTTTATAGGAGTTCTCTTAATGGTTTAAGTTTTAACAACCGTGGTAATTTTTTAAAGAAAAAATAGTGGGATTTAGTTATTTTCCTAACTGTAGTAATCAGACTACCAGTCACCAATATGTTCATTAATTCAATAATAAAAATACTGAGTAAAATCAATACACAAATATATGTGATACTCTTGAAGACTTCTGTTTACATTGAAACAGATTTCTACTTTGAGGGCTAAGATTGTTAAGCAGGAGGATCACTGTGAGTTCAAGGCCAACATGGGCTACATAGTGAGTTTGAGGTCAGCCTCAACTATACAGTAAGACCCTGTGTCAAAAAAACAAAAAAATTAATAAAAGTAGGTTGATAAAGTAGTGACAAGAAAATACATTCATGATATATCAAGAGAAAAACAGGTTCATAACCGCATGCACATTTTGATCCTATAAACAAAAACAGTAGAAATACATACATCAATCCTGTATCTCTCACTTCTTCGTATCCCCTATTTCTATTTATATATACATAAAGTAACAAAACATCTGGAATGAAATAGGTGTGCTAACAGTGACTATCTCTAAAAAATGGAAGTACACATTTTTAAACTTTTCTTTCATTTATCTACACATTACAATGTTTCAAAAGAGAAAATATATTTTTTCGGTACCACAAAAAATGTAAATGAATAAATCTTGCATTACTTGAAAAGTTTGGTGTTATTCTACGAGGTTTTTCAATTCTTTAAAATTCTGTTATTTTCTCCTATTCATTGATTACAACGTATCACTGAAACTTATGACTAGGTCAAGGCCAGTCTGGACTACGTAGCGAGTTCAAAGCCAGTCTGAGGTACACAGTGAGACTATCTGAAAAGAACAAACAAAAAAAATCACAAACATACAGAAAATCTTACATCTAGGGACAAAAAGCTTCCTTATAAATTATCTTAAAGGTCAAATCTTAGAAACAGTCTATGGTAAAATTAGATGAAAAATTTAGCAACATGATTCAGAGAACAATATAGTATAAAGTTAAATGATATATGCACGAAGAGCTAAGTAGTTAACGGTTATCACCAGTTAACCTCTTTACCTAATAAGATGGTTTCTAAAACACAGAAACAACAAAAAGAAGAACCAATCAATGACCAGGGTAGATATTTGATGAGTAAATGAATATTGCAATATCACATAATACTTGCTGCTACAAAAATTACTTGCTAGAAATACTGTATTCCTTGCATAACAGTGTGGAAAGAATTCTTAAGCTCAGAAGATATAGGTACTACAATAAAAAAGAGAGAAACTCATTGTGAAATAACCAAGATCTCTGCTTCTGTTCTTTCAATATACTCTCTTAATAAGATACAGGAAACCAAGGGTAGCCAAATACCCAATACCTACTAAAGGGTCTTTTTAGGTTCAACAGGATATACAAAGTCACAGGACAATTATAGACTATGCAGGGATCCAATCTACAGGACAAGAACCAAAGCTTGTCAGCAGGGTACTGTCAAGATACTTTTCTGCAAGAGTCCCAACAGCACTCCATATGTTCGTTCATACAGCCACCTAGGAGCTTTCTCACCTGGCCTCCCAGATCACGACTTACATGCATGATGAGGTTCAGGGGAGTAGGGGAGGGAGCCAGTCTGGGGACTTCATGCCATGCCAAAGCCAGTATCTCTTATAACAACTGTATAGGCATAGATAACTTCTAGAATCTTTCTAAGGGACATATCCACTCTGTGTCACCACATATAGAGAAGAAGCCCAAAGATAAGACTTCCTGAGAGGTATTTATAGGACTTTAAATGTCCAGATGAAGTTTATCAATTAGGGGTCATTTCTAGAATATGTAGTCTTGACTAGGAACACAGCTGACATACTACCCTTGCCAGATTGCCGAAGAAACGAGCTACAGACTTAACAAAAGGTTAAATTTTCATGCCAAATGCAAAAGGTTTGGTTAAATCTTTGCCCACACAGGGTAACATACTTTCTACTAGCACAGATGACAGATTTAGTAATCATGAGATTTTTGAAAGTCAGCATGGCGGTACTGGAGTAGGAATGTAGGGAATAATGAGAGATAAGGGAAAAGAACAAAATTTTCTTATAACCCTGAATAGCATTACTCCGATTTATTTCCAGGTGACAAATGATTAAAAATAGAATCTAAATGAACTGTATTCATTTCGTAGGCAAACGGACTGAAATCTTAACCTGTATTTACTTACAAAACAATTCTGTTAGAATCAATCTATAAAATACAGACTAATCTTGAGTTTTAGGGGTATTAGAACTCAAAGCTTTATGTCTTGGCAAATAAGATCCTTATTAAAATGTTGAAGATTTTTATCTTGCTCTATGCCTAATGAAAATCTGTAAAGAAAATAACATGTATAACAAAAATGTCTTATATATTTTTGTCATTAACAATTATTGACTGGTTCTTAATTGCGCAAAACACTTATACTTTTATGAGGATACATTTAAGGCTCATAGACATTCTATTATCTAACTTAGTAAATGGTTCAGAGTGGGTGCTCCTCAAATGTTCTTAACATTCAGAAAATGAGTATTTTGCATTCTTTTTTGCAGTTACTGTGAATAGAGTCAAAAAAATCTATCATTATCAGCTAGTATTTCTTAACATCGATCAGAATAGGAATAGCTACTTTTAAATCTATTTTCCATTCAACAACTGCTGAAAACTTCTATGTTTCATGTTTGATATTACTTTTTTCTCCTAGATCTTCCACAAAAATTCTAATATTATGACAATGAATACAAAAATGGATGTGTGCCACAAGGAACTGAAGGAAAACAGGGTATTTGACAGGATATCTAAGCAAAATCTTAAAAGAATGAGGCAAGCACAGATAAGTGAAATTTAAGAATAGCTTGAACAGAAGCCTGAATATAAGCAAAAACATATTTGCTGCATCTAAAAATACTTTCATACTGCTGAAAGAGATATTAAATATGAAAGTCAGGAAGTAGTAAGATATGAAACTTCATCATGAAATAAACAGATTTACCTATTAACATAATAGTATGTAAAATTAATAAACATCTATAAATCTACCTAATAAAAATGATGCTGAACATATCTCTTGTTCCCCCCCCAAAAACTTTAACAACAGCATAATTTTAATTTTGTAACACACAAATAATGGCTATATAACTAGTCATCAATTGAATGGTAAATTCATCATTTAGCTTTGCTTTGTATTTCAGGCAACAAACAGAAACAGAAAGATAATCTTACTGACCTTAGGAAAACTCATACCAGGTTCAATTTGTAATGTTTTCCACTAAAAAGTCCATAATTCACAAAACATACAAATTTAGCATTTTGTGCTATGATATTCCCATTCCCCACTTTCTATGTCACCTATGATTTACCCTATAAGCAATCATTACCGTCTACACACTCAGCTGTGACGCAGCATGTATTTTCTTACTATGACAAGAAAACCCATATTTTCTATATTGTCATATTCCTATTTTTCCATCTTTGAGTTTGATTATTTCTACAGGTTTGCTGTTGTTGAAATGATGATTTCCAGTGCTGATGACACTATTTCAGAGTTGCTACTCTGAAAGAGTCTGATTCCCACCACAGGGCAGAGAATGTTTGCGAGCCACGAAAACTACAGAGACACCTTAAAAACTAATGGTTGGCTCTCCTCAACAGATGATAAACTATGTGCTTCACAGAACTACTGATCCAGGCTCCTCTACATAGAACCATTCTAACACTACCTTCCTCCCACTAGACTCTTTGAAGTAAGAGAGACTCATCATGCAGGCTGGAAAGAGATCAGCTAGGACTTTTTGGTGTGTGCCACAGAAGACAGCAAATGTTTCACCCTTCTACTACTACTACTCCAAGCAGGTGGGGTTTGATTATGTTAAAAATGGGAATGAAGGTGACAGCTATCAAACCCCTAATCTTCTTTTTGAAAAGTACTTGAATTTATTCTCTCTAGATACTGGTTATACAAGTCCCATCTCTATCAGACTCTAAAGCAGAGAAAATTCTGATCTACCTGTTGGGTTTTGAGACTCAAAAGAAGAAGACAAATGGTACTATAATTTTAGGTAACAAGAAGTGAGTAAAATGGTGTAGTTTCAGCGCTTAGGCATGTTATCAAAAATATATTAATGTGTTAATATGTATAAAAAGAACTGTCAATACAGTAAACTTTTCCATATTATCAATTACTAAAGAAATGGAAGGAGGAGAGAAGGAAAAGATGGACGGAAACAAGGAAGGGAGGGAAAATGAATCAACATAAAGTCTCCAACTTATTTTTCAGATGACTGTCTCAGGGATATCGCCACTTTAATTTGCTTGCCAATGGGTAAGAGAAGGAGGATTTCAACTGTGGGGTTTGATGGGCCTTAAGTGCAACAGAGGGGCCTGGACAATGTTGGGGCTGGGAGAAACTGTCTTGACTCAGAGAAAGGTAACTGAAGGCAAAGTTAAAAGAGTATTCAAGGAGTTATAATGAAGAATGTAGATTTAATCCAGGTTAGCACCAATTTCTCAATGATCTCATTTGCCAGGAGGAACAACATGAGAGGAATCTTGGTTCAGTGGTGGCATCAGAAGACATGGTGGGAGCAACAAGGTTCCTGGTGATCCATACTGTACAAGGAAGAAGCAGAACACGATGATTCTCTGCCTTGAGCACAAAGGGACCCATAAGAAAAAGAAGTCTGCTAGTACTGAACAGATAATCACATCTTCAGTCTGAGCAAAAAGGCTGGCGATGACAGGAAAACATATAACTTATTGGTGTTAGGATATTTACACATTCAATATTGGCAACTAAACATTATGCTATACCCAAGAAAGATAAAAATCCCACTTAAGTATGAAATTCCCAATATCCTACATTGGGTAGGATCTGTAAATCAAAGATCTGAGATACCAGTAAACAAGAAAGCAATAATATTATAATTGATATATTTTATAGATTTTGGAGGACTGGTACATTTGAAAAGCCCATAACAAGATCACAACTTAAAAAAAAAAAGTAAGCCCATGTTCACACAGGTGGCAACATCTAATATGTATATTAGCACAGGAATTAGCAAATTAAACCAGTTGTCTCATTTCTTTTGTGAAAAACAGTTTTACTGGAACACAGGAATAGCATTCATTTCTGTATGTCAGTGGCTGCGGCTGTACTACAAAAGCAGAGTTGAGTCTAGTCGCTAATTAAATATTTAGTAGCTGGCCTTTACCAGAAAAAGAATACTGGCTGTTGTATTAGAGTAACATAAAAAGCAGAGAATCCTAAAGATCCTCAACTTCCATCCAAATTTTCAATGATAAAATTTATACTAAAACAGGAAAAGTAAATTAATAAAGGTTGTAAAATTTTAGGAAAAAAAAATCAAAACTCTTGCAGAATAAATTAGAGTCAGAAGAAGGAGCACTGGTACTCAACCCATTCAGTCACTAAAACAAGAAAAATTCTAAAAGTAATGTCTACCTACATGTGTAAAAACATTTGTATTTATTCTTCTTCTTAAGAACCAATAACACTGTTATCATTATTTTTATTAGAATGCTAAAATATAGAAAGGCTAAATATTCTAAAATTGGGTCACATATCCCAAGGACTTTGGGAATGTGTACTCAGAAAATTTTGCATTACATATTTTAAAAATGTAAATATAATAATATATATAGTATCTATGAAATTTTCTAGATAGTTTACTTTTTTTTAACTTTTCAAGTTGCAAACACAATAGTAAAGTTTGAGAAAGCCTTTTCAGAGTATGTCAGTAGAAGAAAGAAAAATAACATCCAAACAATCATAAGAACAATTGACAAAACTTAGGAATGATTTCAAATTAAAATACTATTTGTTATTAAAAATTCCTAAAATTCAAGCCAGATATTTAATGACTGGTAACTGTAATCACATATCTGCAGAGCCAAACATTGTTAGAAGTCAAAATGGAACTTCAGCAAATGTTTTTATATATTATACTAAGCTTAAATGCTATCATGTTTAAATAATCAAATACAATATAATAAAATTATACACATTTCAAAGCATGTTAGGTGAATCAGCCTTTCTATGATTAGTTTAAGCTTTAAAGATTAGAAAGTATACAAATTCTGAATAAAGACTAACTACTTGGAAACAGGAACCATGAAGTTCTTCACTTTTTGCAAATTAAGACTCTAGAGATTTTTAATATCTTGCAATGTTCCTCTGACCAGGAAAAATAATTGAAATGATAAATGATTATAAATATGTATATTATTCATCAAGGTTATGACAGTGAACAGAAAGAATTACTTGAATGATTGTCTGGTACTTTTGACTTCAGTTTAATATATAAACAAAATGGAAAAGTTTTAGCTGACATGATAAAATGTTAATATGGATATTATATAATATATGCAAAAATATTTACAACTAAAAAATTAAGCCCTCAATAAATGTAAAGAACAATGTGCATGAGTAGATATTTTATTGAAAAAAAGAAGAAATGCACCTGGCCAAAACAAAAAACATAGAAAATATTTAAAATTCCAAAACAACAAAGAAATAATTTTTAAAGATATTTAAAGAGGAAAAAATCCAAAGACTTAAATGCACAGTCTAGACACCTGATATGTAGCCAGCTGGGATGTGTAAATCAGTTTCACTTTTCTAAGAAAACCAAGGACATAAATTAATAGCTATGAAAATTTTCATAGATTTTGATTAAGAAATTTCCTTTCAAGAATTCTTGTCTTTAAAAGTAGAGATGTCAACAAAGGATAATGCAGAAAAAAAATAGTCACTTCTATGTCATAATAATAAATATTAGAAACAACCTATGGTCCAACACCTATGGAATGACTAAATTATGATATGGACATATAAAGCATTATTATCTGACAATTTACAATAACATGAAAATATATTATTTTGCATTATAAATAAGCTTGGAAAACCAAAAACTAGGAAAAATTATTTGTGTTTGATTTTTAAACATCTCAGCAACATTAAATCTCAAAAAAAAAATTTCAGTACTTGAGTTACTCAGTAATTGGGGAACCATTTTGCAATGCAGAAGAAAACGTTATAAAACAGAAAGTTAAACAGTATCATCATCAGAGTTTGCCTCATTTGACTTTTTAATAATCTTTATAGAAACATACCATATATAAAGCTTTTCTGATTAATCAGTAGATGGTAAAAAGGCAAGGTACGAGGTAATAGCACAACCATCTTTTAACTGTGAAGAAGGGGTAAAAATGATAGGTAGGATTTGACTAAGGTAAGGCATTTAAAGAGTAGTGACAAAAATATATTCATAGAATAAAAATAATCACACACTATCAGTTACAAGAAATGGAAAGTTAGATGTAATGTTTTTCCATTTCCTTGGTAAAGTCTTCTGTTTAATCCTGTAACAGAAATATCGTGAAGAACAATGAGAAAAAGAAAATAAAGAAGTATCTTTTACTTTAAATTTTTTCAGTGTATTTTTGGAACAATTCATAAGTCCATAGCTCAATTAGGCCCTAAAGTAATCAAATTACAAGTGTATATAATATGAATTCACATTAATAAAATTAATGCTTCTTAGTGTGATGAGAATCCACAAGATGGATGACAAAATTTGGTTTTCTAGCAACTACATAATTAAAAGATTCTCAAAGTGTGTCTCTATAATGGGGCATTTCCAAAGTACAGCTCCATGCTTCTGTGACCTTCAAAGACTCTTGAAGCATCTCACGAGTCACCAAGATTCTCCCTATTCTGTGCTACAGAAATCCTTTAAGGAATTGGAAGAATTTCCTTTGGTATTTCTTAATTGAAAAGTAATTTTAAATGTGTTCAAATTCAGACTACCAAATAACATTTTTATGGTACGAGTATATTTACATAACTCCCTTAACATTAATTAAAATTCTACTAACCGAATGCATTAAGGTTAAATTGCCTTTTTGCATACAAATTGAATAATAAAGGACTAAAAGGGAAGAAAATTGTTTACTGGACACTCCATTGTTAAACATGTATATTTATTGTATATATGGAAAGCAAGAAGTAAACTATACTGTTCTTCAATTGTCAGAACTACCTTCCAGACATGAGAAAATATTATCATATTAAAAAACCCACTGATAACTCAAGTATTTCTAAATAATGTTAGGATGAACATATGCAAACTACAGGACAGAATCATAACTTTTTCAAGCATATACGACCATAATGAATGATTTATAAGAAATTCTTGCCAAGGTTCTTTATCCAGAAGTCTTTCCTGTTGTTGGCTCTAACATCGACATCTAAAAGATACTTACATAGAAAACTACATACTGTAAACAACTATGTACAAATTTTTCACTTATTTACTCACTCATTTACTTATCCATCCATCCATCCATCCATCCATCCATGCATTCAGCCAATACATGTCATGAAACACTTCCATTGTACTTCACTGATTCACTTTACAAACTGAAATAGCTAAAAGAAGTTACCATTAAGCACGTATAAGGCCACTATGTTCTTGCGGAACACTATGTTTATTTTATTTATTTATTTATTTGGTGCTGGGGATCAAACTCAGGGCCTTGTGCTTGCAAGGCAAGCACTCTAACCACCGAGCTAAATCCTCAGCCCCTGGAACACTATGTTTAGTATAAGCAACAAAATGCATCCTGGAAGTGTTTAAACTAATAATCAAACATACCTTTGTTTAGACATTTTGAGTGCAAATCCTTTAAGGCAGACAAAAATAAGCCTATTTGAGGAAAATTTCCCGTACTATTTCTGACCTATATAGTAAGTAGTTAGAGATAATGGAAAAATATGTGGGAGATGGAATCAAACCTCATGCTAATACTTTGCTTAATTATTTTAAAGGTAGCAACAAAACATGAAATGACAGTGAAAAATATTAAGAAATAAACATAAAACAGCCCCAGAAAAACTTTTATTTTTCTATAGTGTTTGCAACGCAAATAAATAAAAGCAATCTGGAAAGGCAAAATAAATATTCACATATTGGATCCTGTTAAGTACTCCATAGTCACTTGCTTCTTGCACTTGCTAGGCAAGCACTCTACCACTTGAGCTAAATCCCCAACCAGTCACTTGCTTCTTAATGATATCACATGTACTACAAATGATCTACACAAAAGTACTTAACACACATAGTAGTGTTGGAATAAAACAGACTTGAATTCTGACTATTCCTACTTACTAGACTAAGAGATCAATTAAATTTAATATTTTAGTCCCAAGTTCACTGTCTGAAAGATATGGGCACTACCTAAACTGTAGGGCTTCTATGAATATCCAAGAAACAGTATCAGGGAAAATAACAGAGTTTAAATGCTACTTAAATATAAACATATTGTAAGGAGGAAGTAGGAAAGAAAAAAGTCAAAAGGAAAAATGCTACATCCACTGTGGTAAAGGGTAGGAAGGTGAAAGTTATCAAACCTAAATGAGATTTATACTTGTGCATATTATAGTGCCCAGAAAACAAAATCTAACAAATCAGAATGCAACATGAAATAATAACTCACTACGAGTTTTTATAATCTGACTTTAATATTACTTAACTATGAATACAATTTAGGAGATATTTGCTATATACAACTACTATTCTCTAGGATTTAAGATTTATATAGCTACTATTCTCTAGGATTTCAGACAATTAATGACAGTACTGCAAATGCATTTGATTAAAATATAAATCCTAAAAAATATGTATATATGATAGCTGATAATGTAAGGATTGCCATGCAGTTCTTCCTTAGAAATTTCATCATTTATCTTGTGTATGCTAGCAAATTGATTTTAAAGGTGGAAAAATTAATTCAAATTTTGCAGTGTAAGATTCAAAGAATTATAATACTCCAACTAATTTAGTAACAAGGTCTTTGAACAGCCTGCATTCTATGACTACATTGCCCTTAAATGTACATTAAAATCAGTTAACAACAAAGATAATCTTCACAGGCTTGGGGGAAGAAAAAAAGTTCTAAAGAACCTGGAAGTTAATGAAGAAATCACAATAAAAATTAGAACATATCTATAAGAAAGCAATAAAAAATCCCTGCATATCACAGCTTGTGGAATATAGCAAACTCAATAGTTAGAGGATATCTGATGCCCTTAAATGCTTAATGGGGGGGGGTGTGCTGGGGATTGAACTCAGGGCCTTGTGTTTGCTTGGTAAAAGCTTAAATTTTAAGGTAAAAGGCTAAAAATTAATGAGAAAGCATCTACATAAGCATGTTGAAGAGGAACATAAAAAAACCCAAAAAAATTAGAAATTAAAAAAAAAAAAATAGAAGATAGAAGCACACTGTTAATTAAGACCAAAAGAACCATAAATAAAAATTCTAGACCTGAAGAATGAAACCTATCAACAGTGTATACACTAAACAAATAAAAGACTATTAGGAAACACTTCATGCCAATAAAGGTGAATACAAAGGTGAATTCCTAGAGAAATATAACATATAAGTTATTTAAAGAATACACTGAGACCCTAAATAGTCCTTTAATAACTAAAGTAATTAAGTAAAAAATTACCCCCCATAAAGCACTGGTGGCTTATAGGTGACTGTCATTATGTATTCAATAAATATAACTCTAATCTTACACAAACAGTTCCAGAGACTGGAAAAAAAGGATAATGTCTTTAACTTATTTTACAAAAAAGGACAATTAAAGGCCAGTTTCACTTTCTGTGTAGAAAGACAAAATACGCAAATGAAACACTTTTAAACACAAGCAATGTATGAAAAAGATACATGACTGCTAGTTTTATTCAATTTAGAAAGTCACATAACTAGAACTCATTGCTTTAATAAATAAAAAGAGATAAATCATAGTTATTTCAATAAATACATTTAATATACCTCAGTATCATTCCATGAGTGATAAAAACTCTTATAATAATACAAATAGAAGAAAACCTTACACATCTAATAAAAAGCTTTCACAAGAAAATGGTTACTTTAAGGTAACACACAGAAAGCATTCTTCTTAAGATCACAGCATTACAAGGGTGCCCATTATCAGATTCTAGCATGCACAGAAAGTCAAAAGAAAAGAAAAAAGTACAAGGTATGAAAAATAACAAAACGTTTCATTTACTGAAAATGATATTTTCAAGAATCTATAAAAACTTGTTAGAACTAGAAAGAGTTTTGAATATAAACATTCTAAACAAATACACAAAAGACAAATACAAAAAAATAACTGTATACAAACAAGAGGTAGAAAATACATTTCAAAATACTAAGACTAACGAAATATAAAAGAAAAATTTCAAAACCTTGACAGACATTAAGGAATAAACAGTGCAATTCTGGGCAATAAAAGCAAAGTAGGGACCATCACAATCCCTGACCTGAAATTATATTCCGAAGCTACTGTAATAAAAACAGCATGGTGCTGGCAAAAAAAAAAAACAAAAACAGACCTGAGGACCAGTGGAACAGACTAGAAGATGCAGAAACAAGTCCAAACACTCTCAGTCACCTTATCTTTGACAAAGAGCCCAAACACACTCACTGGAAGAAAGATATCCTCTTTAATAAATGGTGCTGGAAAAACTGGCTTTCCACATGCTGAAGATTAAAACTAGACCTGTATCTTTCCCCGTGCACTAAGCTAAAATCAAAGTGGATCAAAGATCTAAATATTAAAACAGAAACACCAAAGCTGCTGGAAGATAGAATAGGTAGAATTCTTGAAGACATAGATGTAGGCAAAGACTTTGTGAAGAAAACACCAATCCCCCAGGAAATATCACAAAGAATCAAAAACTGGGATCTCATTGTATTAAAAAGTTTTTGCACAGCAAAAGAAACCACTGACAGAGTGAAGAGATAACCCACAAAGTAGGAAAAAATTTTTGCCAGCTGTTCCTCCAACAAAGGACCAATATCTCAAATATATAAAGAATTCAAAATAATCAGATCTCCCAAATTTAAAGACCCAATCCAAAAATGGGCAGCTGAAATGAATAGACACTTCTCAGGTAAAGAAGTAGAAACAGCAAATAAACGTATGAAAAAATGTTCAATGTCACTGATCATTCGAGAGATGCAAATTAAAGCAACACTGAGATTCCATCTCCAGAAAGAACGGCTGTTATCAACAAATCAGCCAATAACAAATGCTGAAGGGGCTGTGGAGAAAAAGGAACCCTTCTCCACTGTTGGTGGGAATGTAGACTGGTGCACTGTGGAAATCAGTGTGGCAGTTCCTCAGGGAACTAGGACTAGAGGTTCCATTTGACCCAGCTATTCCCCTTCTTGGTATCTTCCCAAAAGAATTAAAAGCATCACACCACAGTGATATACGCATACCCATGTTTATAGTGGCACAGTTTGTATTAGCTACAATGCCCATCAACTGATGAATGGACAAAGATGTGGTTTTTTTATACAATGGAGTACTACTCTGCCATAAACAATGATAAGCTTGAGATATTTCTAGGTAAACAGATGAATCCTGAGACCATACTTGTCAGTGAAATGAATCAGATATGCGAGTTTAAATATTGCATTGTTTCTCTGGTGTGAGAAAATGAAAGTATAGATAAGGAACTTTGGTAAACAAGGAGGGAGGAGGGGCTGAAGAAAGGGGAAAGGAATGGGAAAAAAAGAAGCACCAAGATATATCATGTAAAGGTACAAATACTACATGATGAATATTATCATTATATATATATCTAAAATGTACCATCAAAATAAAACTTTAAAAGGTAAAGAATAAATAATGGTAGAACACCCTGGATTTGATCCTCAGTACTGGAAAAAAAAAAAAGAGCAAAGCAAAGAAAAGCAAATATTGGAGGTAACCCATGATCTTGACTATGAGAAGTAATTATTATAATAAGACCAACTTCAATTAAATTCCTATGAATTTCCTTAAAAGATTGAAATAAAATGGGTTCTCTGATCACAACAGAACAATATTAGAATTTACTGGATGAAGAAAACTTGGAAAATTCAAAAACATGTAGAAATTGAATGTACTTCTAAATAACCAAGGGTCAAAGAAGAAATCACAAGGAAAATCAGAAACAGTTTTGAGATGAACAAAAATGAAAGCACAACATGAAAATTTTGAGTATGCAGCAAAAGCAGTACTAAGAGGGAAATCTATATAGCTATAAATACCCACATGATAAAAAAATTAAAAATCAATTAGACAGCCTTCTCTCACCTTAAGAAAAAGATGTGAACTAAACCCAGGGCAAGAAGAAAATAAGATTAGAACAGATATAAGAAACTTAGGAATAGAATCAAAGAGAATAATCAACAAAATCAAAAGTTTGCTTTTCAATATGATTCAGAAAATGATAAACCTTTGGTTAGGCTGTCCAATAAAAACAGAAGACGCGTTACTAAAATCAAGAGGGAAAGCAGGGACCCTAAAACTTTACAGAAAGAGAAAGCATTAAAAGATTATATACAACTGTATGAAAAAAATTAAATAATATACATTGAATTTTAAAAATCCTAAAAACACATAAACTATAAAACTGAAGAATAAATAAAAAGTGTGAACATACCTCTAACAAGTGAATAAATCAATAACAAAACAATTTCTAATATAAATGCAGTAACATATGCCTTCATTGTTGAGCTCTACCAAACATTCAAGTAAAAATTAATGCCAGTCCTTCTCAAGCACTTCCAAAAAACAAAGGAAAAGGAACACTCTCCAATTCATTATAAAAGACTAGTATAAAATGATACAAAGGCCAAAGCAATAATAAGAAAACTACAGAAAAATATCTCTTAAGAATGTAAACTGAACAACCCTCAAAAAAATCACTAGGAAATTGAATCTATAAGCATATGAAAGGATTATACATGATAGACAAGTGGAATTTATCTTATGAGTTTAAGGTTGAATCACTGTATGGAAATCAGTGTAATACATCAAATTAATAAAACAATGGAAAATGAAAAACAATATATAATCATCTCAGTAAATGCAGAAAAAGCGTATGACAAAATGTAGCATGCACTAACAAAGAAGTAACTCTCAACTCAGAAAGAAATTTCCTCACTATCTCACATCTAGGAAAACCCACACTAAAGTCATTCTTAATGTAAGACAGTAAAACTTTTATACCCTTTCTATACTATACGTTCTAGCCAGGACAAGGATAAGAAAAAAAGATATCCAATTAGAAAGGAAGTCACACTATCTCTATTTGCATATGACATAATCTTATTTATAAAAAAAATCTCTTTGAGATTCTACCAAAATTCTTTTAGAAGTTAGTTAGCTAGGCATAGTGGCCCATGTCTGTAATTCCAGCACTCTGAGTGGCTCAGGCAGGAGGACTGCAAATTAGAACCTCGCCTGGGCAACCTAGCCACTTAGATAGACCTTATCTCAAAAAACTAACTAAATAAATAAATAAAAATAAGGAGGGGATATAGTGAAGGCCCTGTTTCAATCCTCAGTACCCTCCCCCACCAAATTTAGAGCTTTTCTAATTTCAACAAACTTGCAGAATATAAGACCAACACACAAAAAGCAAGTTATACTGTATTTCTAAATATTAGCAGTGAACAAACCAAAAGTGAAAGAAAACAATTCCACTTACAATAGCATCAGAAGAAATAAAATACTAAGGAATAAATTTAACCAAGAATTTTATGAGTTGTGCACCAAAAACTATCTAAAATGTACCATTAAAATAAAATTAAGAGAAAAAGAAATTAAGAATATATACATACATAGAAAGACATCCTTTGTTCATGGGTTGGAAGAGTTACTATTGTGAAGATGACAATAACCCCCAAATGATCCACAGGTTCAAAACAATCCTTTCCAAAATTTCAACAGCCTAGTTTTTGCTCCCTTTCTCCCCCCACATTTGGCAAAGTGACCCTAAATTTCATGTAAAAATGTGAGGGATTCTGAATAGTCAACACAATTTTAGAAAACAACAAACAAAAGACATTTATTAAAAAACACAAAGTTAGAAGACTCATACTTCCTGATTTCAAAATGGGTTAAATTTTCAGTAATCAAATAAGTGGCACTGATACAAGAAGAGACTTACAAATCAACAGAATACAACTGAATTTCTAAAGTATACATCTATAATCAATTCTTTTGATAAGAGTGACAGGTGATTCAGTGGGGTAGAGAATAGTCTCTTCAAATGGTACTGAAGAAACTGGATGAGCAAAGAATAGATTTGGACTCTAATCTTACACTGTATACAAAAATTAAAATGGATTGAAATTAAGTGTCAGAGCTAAAATGTAATTCCTAGATACAGAAGTGCAAATCTTCATGACCTTGGAATAGGCAGTGATTTCTTAAGCTAATGACCAAGGCTAAAGTCACAAAAGAAAAAAATAGATTAGACAAAAATTTTTGTGCTGCAAAGTATAAAAGAAAAGAAAGTAAAAGAACAACACATAGAGTAGAAGAAAATATTACAATCATACATTCAAAAAGGGACTAATATCCAAAATACATAAAAACTCTTATAACTCAACAATAAAAAGATAAATGATCAATCAAAAATGAAGAAGGATTTGAATAGACATTTCTCCAAATAGCATATATGAATGGCTAATAAGAACATGAAAATATTGGTAACATCAGTATCCATCAGGAAAAACAACTAAAACTCAAATGAGATACCACTTCATACTTACTAGGGTGGCTATCATAAAAAAGATATACAATAATAAATGTTGGTAAGGATATAGGAAAAGTAAAACTCTTTTACTGCTGGTGGGAACAGTAAATGGTGTGACTACTTTGAAAAAGTCTGAGTTCTTCAAATGTTATTAAAGAGAGTTACCATATGATCCAGCAATTCCACTCTTAGGTATACTGCATATTCGACAGCAATGAAAATAAATGTTTACCCCACAAAAAAAAACCCTTGTACAAAAATCTAATTACCTATAACAAACAAAAAGTCCATCAAATATTGATGAGTGGATAAACAAAAATTATTCAGCCACAAAAACCAATTTAAGGCTGACACATACTAACACATGTAAGAAATATCATGCTGTATGAAAGACATCAGACAGAAAAGGCCACATTTCATGATTCCATTTATATGAAATGTCTAGAATAAGCAAATATAGAGTCAGAAAGTGGATTAGAAGTTGTCAGAGCTTAGAAGTTACTGCTAATAGGTGTAGGCTTTCTTTTTAAGGTAATAGAAATAGACTGTGATAAGAAAGTCATGGCAGTTCCACAACGTTGTGAATATACTAAAAAACAATGAATTGTAGACTTTTAAATTGTAAAGTTCATGTTATTAAATTTTATGTCATAAAAAGAGAGATTCTCTTTGACTTCTCCATAGGAAAAGAGAAAAACAATAAAAACCCAATTCCACAGTAGTAGGGATAGAGTAAATGCTAAAAATTTTCATTTTTTTCCCTGTTTTCCTTTCTCATTGTAAAGATATTGCCAGTCAGCTGTGGTGGTGCAGCATTCTGGGAGGCTGAAGCAAGAGTCTTGTTAAAGTTGAACCTAACTTGGAAAACTTAGCAACTGGGCAAGACCTTGTCTCGAGGGAAAAAAAAAAAAAAATAGTGCAGAGATGTAGTTCAGTGCAAAGGCTGTAGGTTGAATTCCACTATGGCGAGAAAGATGGATGGAGGGATAAAATAAAAATTAAAACACTGTCATCACAGTCACCCCTATGTTAGAAATCAATCCAGTGGAATATAAAAGCAGAGCACAGTAATTATTCTGTGGCTATCTCCTACCTATAGATTTCTATGATACCTTCTATCTAAATTCTTCTCTTGGTTCGAAGGAGAGGTGAAAAATGGATAACTTCTGGGATATCCAAGGAAGTCCACATGTCACATGATTTCTAGCTGTAAAGAGCCAGCTTTCTATGTACAAATTTCTATGTAACAAGTTTCTATGTACAAATCATTGGGATGCTAAGAATCAAAAAATACATGGGTTGACACTGCCATCTATATAATCAAGCCATTCTAGTCAACCTATCACATTTTACCAGAAATTTACAATACTAACCACAGGAAAAAAGCTTTTTTTTTCTTACTATTTCCTACAATGTTTTTAATTTCACTTCTGCTATTGGCCCTACCAGACAACAGTATTACCAGTGAAATCCTGTTTCATTAAACTCCTCCTGCCTCACTGTTTGAGCAACTGTAGTGTTTTCATAGGCTAAGCAAGACTTCATGTACATGACCTTACATCTCAGCATTCCAGGCTGAGACAGGGTAATTTTTCACAGAGAAGTTTCTCTTGTAGCCACCCTGGGAGATTTGTTCACTCTTCCTAAGGGAGTGAAGGTGTAACTGCAGGCTTTCTGAGGGACTTTTCAACCTCAGAGTGCCTCCTGAGTACAGTCAGTACACTGGCTGCTTTCCACTCCCATTTTCTTTTTTAGAGGATTTCCTGAACAAGCCCTGTTACTTTGACTCTGCTTTTGCCTGTGCGCCTCTCTTTCCCTGGAAAGCATTATCCCTCTTTACCCTTCATCCCCAAATCAATAAACTACTCTTGATTGTTCAGCTCATAGCTTCCTTGAGACTTTCCTAATAGGACTCTTTCTCTCAATTCTTATTTTTCATAAAACTCTTCACTAAAGTATTACCTATGCTGTATTAAAATCGCTGGTTTTCAATATATGTATGTAGATACCCTTACTAAATTACATATTTTTTAGAGGCAGAAGTTCTCTTACTCATCTTTGTAATTCCAGCCTCTAATAAACAGCAAGAACTTAATTTCTTAAACAAGCCAAAGGAGGCTAATAAAAGCCTATCAGAAGCTACAACAGATAAACATTTCTCAAATTCTACTGAAGCCTTCTTATGGACCAGGTCATTGTCAATGACTTTATATACATTTTTTTCTCTGAATCATCCGAGAAACCTGAGAGGCAGGTACAGTTAGTATCCAGTTTTGGATGGGCAAAATGATGCCTTACAGACATGAACATTTCAGAATTTGAACTTGAATTCTGATCTCCAAAGTTCATGCTCTTATCTACAGTATACTTTAAAGGAAAGGAAGAATGAATACATGGATAGAGATTGTATCCGAAGAGCACATTTAAAAATTCAAGTTGAAAATTATCTATGGTATTTTCATGGGAGTTTCTTTGTGATGCTTTCTAAAATAACGCTATGGGCTGGGGATTTAGCTCAGTGGTTAAAGTGCCTGCAAGGTAAGCACAAGGGCCCAAGTTCGATCCCCAGCACCAAAAAAAAAAAAAAACAAAAAAAAATAAAATAAAATAAAATAACGCTATGCAAGAGATCTTGTAAATAACAGTTTCTCTAGTCTTGCTGCTTTTTTATCTCACATCTTTGCATATGCTGTTCTTTTATTCTAAGAAGGCTTTACCATCTTATCCATCTGTAGAATTTCAACTAATACCGTAAAATTTTGTTGAGGTATTATGTTCAATTTAAGACCAATCTGCCAAAGGAAGATTCTCGTCATTACAGGTTACCATTCTTCACAATTAGTTCAATTAAACATCTCTGCATGAGTCATATTTATATATCTGTCTTCATTATTCATTCCAAATTTCTTCAAAGCCAGTCTCTTTCTTATTCATCTTTGCATCTCTGTACCCCTAATGCCTATGTAGCACAAAGCTATATAACATTTTGCTTAACAACTTCTCCCCTAGATAAGCCTTCTCAGAGGTCTGAGATATTGTCTAACCTTCACCAACAGTATACAATAAACATTCAGACTTCCCATGGCCAATGTTACTTCCTTTTTAAAACTTCCTCCACACAAAACATATTCCATTCCCTTTGGCTGCAGAGCCCTTACTTTAATCCAGTAACATGAGACTTTCCAGAGCCCATGGTCTTTATGGCTGCAGTGGACTTAGGACATGAGTGTGTGATGGCTTTGGATACACTGAAAGGTACAAATAAAAACAAGTGAGGCCTTCATAGTCTTGGGAGTAGACAGGCAGTAAAAGTAAAGAAAGGATAAACTAATTCAAATGAGGATGACGAGAATGAACTGACCAGGGACATCTCATTTAGAACTTTCTGTGGAACTTTGTTGAGGTGGGTAGGTGAGATAAGAACAGTTGTACAGAAGATGGCATATGTGGACAGGCAAGGAGACGTGAAGGAGCACAACTTAATGCTGAAGAGGAAGCAGTCATACCAGCTGCAACAAAAGATATAAAGGTAAGAGTAATGGTTGGAGGTCTAATTAGATAGTAAAGATGAAGGGCTTGCATGACAGGGTAAAATTAGGATTTTATATAAACCAAGATGACGGGGTACTCCTACCACTAAGTTACATCCCTAGTCCTATTTTTTGTTTAAGTACTAGGGATACAACCCAGGGCCCTCACACTGAACTATATCCTCAGCCATTTTTAAAAATTTTGTGACAGGGTCTTGCTGTGTTGTCCAAGCTGGGCTTGTATTTGTGATCCCCCGCCTCAGCCTACCAGAGTACTGGGATTACAAGCATGAGGCATCACGTTTGTCTGCTTTTTAATATGAACAAGTTGACATTTTTTAAAGACATTTTCAAAGTTAGTATACTAGTTAAGAAGTCAAGAAAATGAATTTAAACTAAGAAAGTTTAAAATTTACTAGTTATATAACCTTACTTGAATTTGTTCATCTAAATTTCTCACCTATAAAGTGAAAACAAAAACTTTACTACATTTGAATGTGACAGTGTAAATTAAATGACATAATATATTTGTAAAATACATATTTACACTACTGTGTTCCAGTTATGGTATCAATGAAAAAGTTAGCAATTATTATATATGAAAATATCCCATTAATACCCATATTAATATATGAAAATATCAAGCATTTCTTACAGAGATAACATAACGCATTTGTGGGCATATATCCTCAACAAACATATGAAGAGAAAGTCAAGGGCAACCAAGAGTACATCCAATAACTCACTAAAAAAAGTAGATAATTAAAAAAATACCAGGGGTTGAGAGTTTAGCTCAGTGGCAGAAGACTTGCTTAGCAAGCGCAAGACCCTGAGTTTGATCCCCAGCAACCTCCCTCCAAAAAACCATAAAAGTAGTATTGTCTTGTAGGAAAACATATGGATTTTCAGTCAGAATAAACTGAAAATAAGAGAATAAACTATTATTTTATATAAATTTGGATACCATAGAAGACATGAAAAATTACGATAGCATATTTTCCAGAAATAAGAATCTTAAGAATAATATATTTTACATAATAATCTTTACTGAGCACTAATCCCAGCACTCAGGGATGCAGAGGCAGGAGGATCACAAAGTTCAAGTCCTGTCTGGGCAGATTATAAAATTTTAAAAGTGGGAGTGGTTGGGATGTAGCCCAGGAGTGGTACAAAAAAAAAGATTCCTGAGTCAGAGTTATTAAAAATTCTAATATAACAAGTGTGGGTATAGTCCACTCGTTTGTATTTTAATAGGCAGCCAGGTGATTATAATACAGGCAGTCTGAGTTAACCAGTTTTCATAGGGGTCAAAACCCCTTGAAATATATAAATGCACCCACACAGAACTTTGCATACAGACACCCTAAGATGAGTCAATGATTCCCTAAGAATTTTCAAAGGGACCCATGACTTAAAAACAGGGTAAATGCAACAGTGCTTGGAAGCCTTAACACTCAGGTAAAAATAATCCTAATCCAAGAACTGTAAGCTTTTTTTTCAGTACTACTAGTCTGCTTTTTTTTCCTTTTTCATTTGTAGAAGTAGTTACTAGTTACCTTGAAGTCTTTATACAATTATCAAATGTTAATAACATCAGTTCTCTGAGAAATCTTGATATCGACAATGTTTCTTACTTGTAGATTTTTTATGCTCCTTCTTCACCTCCCCAAATTTGTTAAAATAAATTTTATTTTACTCATTTATTGTAGATTACAGAACTGTATTGCTGTTTTTTTTTTAATAATGTAATGGGCCTTGTAATGGAAATTTTAAAAATTGTTCTTTTTTTTGTTCTTGTTTTGAAATGCTCATTTGGGGTTGGGGATTTAGCTCAAGTGGTATGGTGCGTGCATAGCAAGTGCAAGGCCCTGAGTTCCATACCCAGCACCCTCCCCCTGCGAAAAAATGCTCATTTAAATATCTTTATGTATCTAACGGCATTATTTAAAAAAAAAATAGAGACTGTTTGGTCTTTTGATTGAAGTTCCCCATAGTTTACTCATTCATATGAGAAATGTTTTATCTATGAGTCGTAAACCTCTTTTCTTCCTCATAGCTTCTCATCAGTCATATAAAGAAGGACATAACTTGAAAATGTTATATAGGTACTAAAAATAAATGGTAGAAAAATTTGCCAGAAAGAACAGAAATGAACAATCACTGAACTCTCAGTATAACAGGGCCTTGTTCACTACCAAGATTAGTTATTCTAATGGTTATTATGTAAAAAAGAAAGGAAGAAAAACATGGCTTTTTGAACCATGATAACATCCACATAACAATTCTGATTATGATAGTGTTTACTATTTACATTGCCATAAATTCTTATAAAAGAGTCTGTATCTTTGTAAAGCAAAAGTATCACATGCTTATCATTTATCTGCAACTAAACTACTCACCAGAGGTGTAATAGGCTAAAAGTACTTTTGTACATCTTTTATGTTTCTGTTAACAAAGGTAAAGAGCAAACTAGGAAGAAAAAGATAGTGCTTTACTATCCTTCCCATTTTTCCTTAGATTAAAACATAGAGCAGTGATGCATGCATGCCGCAGCAGGCTGTTTGTTATCACTGAAAGCTCTAAGAGGTTCGCCATCACTGTTACAGCTCTCAATGATACGAACAGCCTGCTGTGGCATGCGTGCCATAGGTTCACTACCACTCATACAGAGACATTTAATTTGTTAAGACTATGCTATGAGAAAACTTCAATGTATATATTTATATATTAAGTTTTTTTACCTCTATTTAAGGAGAAAGACTGTCTTCATTAAGGACTTTTGAGTACAAGCAAATAGGTATTAAAGATCTTTTGTTTTTCAGAGGGCAAAAACGTAGGTGGGAAGCAGAAGAAAGGCAGTAGAGGCAAGACACTATCAATCAATTTCTGCATAAAAATAAGTGTTAACTTGAAGCCGAATGTGGTGGTGCATGCCTGCAATCACAGCACTTGGGAGGCTGAGGCAAGGAGGATTGCCTAAAGTTCGAGGACAGCCTGGGCTGCATAGTGAGTTCAAGGCCAGGCTGAACTAAAAGCGAGATCCTGCCTCAAAAAAAAAAAAACCAAACAAAACAAAACAAAACAAAAAACCCAAAAACAGAAACAAAACGTGTATAACTTAACCTGCTTTAGAATAACTGGGTCATAATGTGTGATGTGCTTGAGTGTCTAACATGTATGCAGGCACAAAGGAGAGAAGCTAATAGAATAGCCTATTAACACCTGCTTCCTGACTTTCTCCCTCAGAAAGGCCTGGTGATAGTTCTTCTCAAAGTCCATTTTAATGGGCTTTAGGACACGAATAGCTATAGAATCTGTGTTTTAAAAATTACTTTCATGAGACTTCTAAACTTACTTCAGTTTCACCCAACCAGTCAGAAAGTCCCTCTCCTAATTTTTTCCTTGGCTGAGCGGGATGAGCACTGTCACCTGTCTCATTCTAGTCTCAATTACTAGAGGTGAGGATCTAGACATCATCCTCAGAAGAATTCTTAATCATATACTAGTGTCACACTGGAAACAAGGTATACATAGTCCAGGCTCTGTGGCACTCTCAGGCCTCCAACATGCAATGAACTGGTGTTCAAGGATCCCGCAGGACAAGGTCATAGATGTTAACACAGATGATCTTAGCCACAGAAGAGCGATTCTCAACAAGGCTGCACATATGCATCACCTGAAGAGCTTTTAATAAAAACAGCAGGCCTCACCTTCAAAGACTTTGATTCAAAAGTCTGGAGCCAACCTAGCGTGTTGGCACATGCCTTGTAACCCTAGCACTGTGGGAGGCTAAGGTAGGAGAGTTGCAAGCTCAAGCACACCCTGGACAACTCAGAGACTTGTGAGATCCTGCCTGGAAAGAAAGAGAAAAGAGAAAGAGGAAGGGAGGGAAGGAGAGGGAGAGAAAAAAAGAAAAAAGGTTGGGGATGTAGATCAATGCAAAGGCCCTGTGTTCAATCCTCAGTACCATAAATAAATAAAAATGAAAAAAGGAGAAAGGAACAGAGAGACAGAGACAGAGAGACAGACAGAAAAGTAGGTGAGTTAGGAGCTAGTTATACATGACTTCAACAGGCTTCCAGAGTCAAAACCACTAATCTAGACTCAGGATAAAGACGATGTATGCAAAAACAAACAAAAAGTATTGCTCTAATGTACATGTTAAGATTGGGGTAAGCAATTAATGTACATACATACATATATATACATATACACATGATAAAAGATTAAATTGTGTGTGTAGTCAAAACTGATGCTGACTTTAGACAAAGGAAGAACACTGGCTATATTTTAATAAGCTATCATTGTCATTTATAGCAACTATTTATAATATTTGTCTAATTATCATGAATTTCAATGACTATGAATATTCATTAAATATGTATCAAATTAACTGTGCACCAAAGGAACTGTTTCATTTAATTAAATCATAGAAATGTAGGATCAGAGAATTACAATGCTGGATACTCCTGTCTGTCCATATATTATACATGCTCAGATTTAGTAGATATGGCCTCACTTATAATTTTAAAGAATTAAAGAAGATATTACTTACCAGAGGATGCTGTGAATACTAAACATTGAACCAGACAATAGGCTAATATTACAGACCATTTTATTCCTTTTTACTGAGAAAGAACATGTACCCAAAGTCAATTTTTCTCAAATCTAGTAAAAGATATTTTGAAATGTAACTGATAGGCCAGTATTAGAGCATGTTCTTAACTACACTCAACTAAACAATGGCATTTTAGCTCTTTATAACATGACACCCCTTATTAAATTCTCTACTCCATATACTAATTTCATACAGACTGTACAAACTAATCTTGAAGATAATAAAATTAAATCAAAACTCAATAAAATAAATACAGGAATTAGATGCAAATAGTTTCTATGTGCAGAATAATTTTTCATTAGTTTATAATTAAAATTTCCACATTTCTTGTCAGTATTCAGCTGCAGTAACTTCTGATGTTTCAATATTGAGTTTTCAAACAAGTATATCAGAAGAGCTCTTTATTTAAAATAATTCTTCAGTAAAACATTTTTATCATTTCCTTAGAAATTTTCTATGTTCAATTTTTTGTGTCACAAATTTCTAAAACTTTGGCCCAACATTAAAATGAAAGTAGTATGTGCTGCTAAGAGACAAAGTATATATACTAAAAAAATAATAAAGCTTAAAACATATAGGACACATTAAATTCTAAGTATAAATAATATAAAAATATGAAGTGGGATATTTAAGGACAAAGATTTTTCTTGTGAATTAAAACATGTTCATATTTAGAACAAAGATTATCTTTATTTTTGAGATGACAGATCTAAGGTTGTAAAGCAGAATACTTGATTTAACTGCTAGCCATTATTTTTGTCAGTAGTCTGCTCACTATCTTTCTCTTTTGCCATATGCACTGTAGGTGGGATGTTTCCTGTTGTTACTATGTCTAGCTTTGCAGACTCAACTTTCAAGCAGTTTATTTACTTCTCAAAGTACAATCCTATAATTGTGCTCTGCTGTCCTCAAGTCAGCTACTAGGATGTGTAACTAGTTTTTCTATCAAATATACTTTTTTTAAAAAATAAAAATTGGGGCTGGAGATTTAGCTCAATGGTTAAAGTGCTTCCCTCATACGCAGAAGGCCCTGAGTTCAATCCCTGGCACCAAAAAAAAAAAAAAAAAAAAAGAAAAGAAAAAAAAAATCATCCTTTAAGTTGCCGTTTAGTCACATCAAAAATCAAATTTAAAAACTTATAATGGAAATTAGGATAAAAACCCAATTTCTTACAAACCTTTATCCATAAATTAGAATCTTAAATGTGATTGGAATACCCTTTGTAATTTAGTGTGAACTCTTGTATTACCAGACACATTTAGGACAGGTCCACAGTAAAAGGATTTCAAACTAGTGTTAGATAAAAATTATCCAGGAATAAAAGCGTCCTTAATTTTTCAACATTCCCTATTTTTCTTTTTTCTAGCAACAAATAGGCTATAACTTAGTAAACTAAAGGTAACTAAGGAGAACAGTATTCTTTATTGAGGAGGAAAAAAAAAAAGCCACATAACCCTGAAAAGTTTTTGTAGATCAGAGATTTAGGACTATGGCAGTGGCATCCAGGGTCACAGCGCTCTTTTAAAACTTGTGCAAGTATGGAGCTTTGCAAAATCCAGAAACACTAAATGCTACAGGTAAATCAAAAGGAATTTAAAGAAGTTAAAACAAAATTAAAACAAGCATAAAAAAAATCTAACAGGTAACATTCCTCAAATTATGTTAAAGTCCAAAGTGGCTGAGCCAACTTTCTAGACTTGATTTTCTGTCTTTCAGATTTCTGATTTCACATAGCAGATACAAGCAGACTAGGAGGCTGCGACTTAGGGTCCAGATATGCCATTTGCTATAAAACCTTTCCTGGGTCACTATGTCTTCATTAATAAAACCGAAAGGATGAAAAAAATTATGTCTTCGTTATTATCACTTAGAAATTCTGCTGTACAACTTATGTTTCTATTCTTTAATTACCCAAAATAACTACTGTTTGTTGTACACATCATTCATACAAATATTTCTTTAATATTGGTCTTCACTGGATAGAATACAAGCTCCTTGGTTTTTGTCTGTCTTATGTATTGCTTAATACCTGACTTATGGCAAGTACTTAATATCTGTAGAATGAGTAATAAATAAATGAACATTTATACTTACTTATATCACTATGAAAAACCTGAGCTTGCATTGTAAGTTCTATACATAAGATTACATGCAAAACAATGTTTTTCTCCTTGAGGCAAATTCCTGCTTATGAAAATTTTATTATTCCTGTGAGTCAAAATCTGATGCCTCTTAGCAGCTGATGTTAGCCTTTAATGTCCACTAACTCTCTCATTTAAAGAAAATAATTCTTTTCAAAAGCTGTGACTTAAAAAAAAAGCAAACCTAAACATACATTTATTTTTCTAGCAGAAATTCAATGTGGTTTAATTATATCAAAGTTTACAAAATAACATAAGCTTTTGAATCGGGATATTGGTTGAACTAGGTTTTCAAATTCATATATCTACTTAGCAGAATGAATAAAAGAAGAAACCAAAAAGAAAGTTTCTAAATCCAAACATGTGAAAAGTAGTAGTGATATTGTGTATCTGTGGTCTTTATGTGAAATTCTCCATGAACACTGGCAATTATTAAAATATTAAATTTTAAGATTTGCTTCTCATTATTATTTATTTTTGTTTATTTTGCAGTGATGAAGATTGAACCCAGGGCCTCACACATGCTAGGTAAGCACTCTACTATTAAGCAATAGGTCAGTCTTTGTTGAGAGAGAGAAAGTGAGAGAGAGTGCATGCAAGAACATATACATGTGACTGAGAGAGAACTGATAACATTAGAAATAGAGGAGTGTTTGACCTACTTCATCAAACATCAAACTGGGAGAAAAAGCCAGTTGATAGCAAAAAAACAAACACACAAACAAACAAAACAGGTATTTAACCCTTAAATGTCCTAATCTACCCAAGCCAAGCCAACACATGGCTTTAATTGGCCTAACCCCATTTTAATTTTTTCATGCAATCTGTAAGTGAATAAACCTTAAGGACACATCCACACAAGCCAATGAAATGTTATGAAGAACAGAATAGTATGTCTTTAACATTTATTTTGCCACCTTATACGCTTGCTTAAATTTTCAATAAAAAGTACAGATAGCTTGGTTCAACACCCTGGCACATGAAATATTTTCAATTATAATTTTAAGCTTTTTCCTGACTTCACTATTGTCATACTCTAAAAGTTCCTAATCGTTTCTGCCATGTCTCAATTTTTTTTTATGAGAAACAATGTTGATATTTTCTTACTACCTCCCACAAAAATAAGAATAAGTAAAAAATATAATGTAATGAATTTGGCAAATATAAAATGCTATATAAAATTCTGACATATTTTCAAGGAATATAAATTAAACTGAATTTGTTTTATTCTGCAAAATGAAAAATTACAAAATTAGAGACTTGCCAGGAGATACTAACTCTATTTTTCTCTGTATTACAACTAATATACAGACAATACATATAACCAATACAACAGTTAACACTTTCACGTCATTTACCATGTGCCAAGCACTTTTACAGGCATTATACACATCCAAACTCATTAAATAACCTTGAGGCATGCACAATTATTAGATCCATGTCACTAATAAGACCAAGGCACAGAATATCACATCGCTAGTAACAGTTGGAATAGGGATTTGAACCCAGTTTGGCTGTAGAGTCCATGGTCTTGATGTTTTTGCAATATTGCATATTGAAGATAAGTAAAAGGAAAGAAAGAATATTTATGTATTTGCTCACTTAATAACCACCAAAAGCAATGTGACAAGCTGAGTACAATATTTACATTAAATGTGACCATTCTGATTTCTCTGCAATCTGAGTTCCATGACGTTTATAAATGCTCATTTTATTAGCAAAATCAAGATGACATAAAGATTAACTATATCAGGACCTCAGGCATAGGAGTTCAGAAAAACTTTAAGTAGCTTTAAAAGTAACAAACATAATTTTATTCTTTTTGTTTGCTTTTGCTTTTTGAGACAAGGTCTCATTATTTAGTTCAGGCTAGCCTTGAACTTGCGGTGATCCTCCTGCTTCAGCCTCTTGAGTGCTGGGATTACAGGCATGCACCGCCACGACCACAACTTCATATTTAAAAGGAAAAAACAAAAGCTTCTTAATGCGTAATATAATTTTAAAGATTCTGAAACACAGTTGTTACTTATTTTTGGAAGCAGTGAGGGAAAAGTAAAGGAAGTCAACTTTTAGTGAATGCCCACAACATGCTAGAAATTCCTATGTACCCTAACATTGAATAGTCATAACAACTCTGTGATATGCACCCTATACTGATTTTACTGATAATGAAACTTAAGTTCAGAAACTAAGTATCTTATAAAAGGTTGTGTACTACCATATTCAGTAAGTGGATCTAGTGTTCAAAACAAAGAATGTCTCTAAAAGCTCTCAGGTTTTTTCTTAGTAATAAAAAGGGTGTTATGGTCATCGGTGATCATCTGTGAGTACTATGATTAGAAGTATATGGAAATATACTGCTAAGTTTGGCATTTAACTTCAAGGATAAATTTCATTACGTTTCCTTCCCAAATCTATTAGGATACAATGAGAGAGTAATACTTATCCCACTTTCACATTTTTAGCAGTAGTTTCTGGTTAACTGTTTCAAAGCAGTGAAATAATGTGAAGAAATACTTCCTGAAGTGTGTTCCTCACAGTTTTCTAACTTTCAAAACACTACATATAATACTCTCTATAAAATGTGTATCACATTGAATAGCACAAAGTATTTAATAAATGTTAGTGATTACTATTGGAAATTCAGAAGTTATTATTAATATCCCTTGAAAGATACCACAGTAAAAAAATCCTACCCATCACTCTTTAATTACAAACATAAGAGTACAACTTATTTGAGAAAAGAACCTTTTTGCAATCATACCTATTTACCTGTCACAAAACTAGAGGACCCTTGAAATATACTCTGCTAGAAAGATAGTTGGAAGCTATAAAACAGGTAGGAACACATCAATTTCTGAATAATACCCAAGTGAATCTTCGTTTGTATTTAGGAGTTACACAGACCGCTCAGTGTTATTAAATTCAGTGAACTCTTTTCAAGCATTCTAACGAGCCTTTCAAATACTGTTGGGTCTATGAATCCTGAGTGGCTTGGAAGATTCTGCATTAAAAAAAAAGAATCAATGCTAGTAATATTCTATTACTTAGAATATTCTATAATACATAAATAAGCACTAAACAAATTAAGTACTAAACTTGATTCTGTAGTTCCAGTTTTAGATGTTAAACTGTTTTAAAAAACAAAATCTACCATAGCTGATAATGCCACAATGTTGAGATCAAGATTCCCGGAGGAAGGATGTTCAGTCTTCAAACCGATGCACGGGCACAGTTTATCAACTAAAACTAATGTGATGCATCCCTCCATCCAATGACTGCTTCCGTGTAATTTTCCTCTTACAATTTAATCTATCTTTGTGATATTTTGTCATTAACAAAAGTAACAATCCATTTTTATAATGCTCATAATACTTTACGCATTTTTTCTTAGATCTAATTAAATTTTTAAATACTTAAAACAGAAACTAGTAGTCAAAGAGGCTTAAAATTTAAGAACAATATAAAATAATATATAGATGTTACAAGTTACATGGAAAATAAGATTAAAAAATACACTTGCTTAACTTCATCTTTAAAAATACTATTCCAAGTAGGATATACCAATATGTGCAAGGGTCATACCATGGCCTGAACTGGTTAATGTAGTTTAGTAATTAATTTATAATCACTTCTGACTATATGAATTACCCTAAACATAACCAAAGTAAAGTTGACACTGTATTGCTACTGTTTTGTAACTCTACTTTTCTTACATTTTACATAAAAGAATGTAAAATGTTTATATTCTAATAGCTGAGATAAATGTGCTGCAGATTTTTGAATGTTACGTCTTCTATTCTCTCTTTGCCTTGATTTGCTCCAGATACTACAATGTCTTACATATAGGTGCCAGCTGCTGGTCTTCCCAAGTTGTGCAACTGATTGTGCCCCTTGTCATCATCTGTTATGATCTCTCCTATACCACTCTAGTAGTATATTTGAAGTAGCCTTTTTCTTTTTCTTCATTATTACAATTTAGTCAATCTCAACAAGGACATTCTCTTTTCAATAGACATTATTTTTAATCCCCCGTTTTTTATCTTCTGCCTGGTTCTATTTAGCATGCTATGCTATGTTCACTAATTCCCAATATTATCTGTGTTATAAAGGGTTTTATGAGAGATTGGCAATTGTGTAGTTGACAAGTGCATAGTTCTAAAAGAAAAATCACTGCCTTTTTAGCTAAAAACAAGATACAGGGCTCTATTTGATAGAATGCATTTAAATTTGCCAATTTTATTTTATTTTATTTATTTATTTATTTATTTTGTGGTGCCAGGGATCGAACTCAGGCCCTTGTGCTTGCAAGGCAAGCACTCTAATCACTGAGCTAAATCCCCAGCCCCAAATTTGCCAATTTTAAAAAGAAAAAAAATCTTCCATTCCTAGTGGTGGGATGGTAATTTACATGATAGGGCTACCTGGAAATAATTTAGATACAAAAAAAGTTTGCAAAGTAAACTGAGAAAACAAGCTATATTCTTTTGATACTTACAGTATTTCTTTATATGTAAAATGTATAGTTTTAATTATATACTGTTTACAACTGGTCTCATGGACCAATATGGGTATGTATTTTAATTATGACAGGAAAAAAACCCTCTGTATTCTTACATGTTTTGCTGTTTTTAACTAGTGTTTCATTTCTAACTCATATCTGAATATAGTTACTTCAGACTCCAATAAATTTTCTAATCATAATTGCAAAGAGCTATTCAGTTCCTTAGTTTTTTTGCAACTTACTCTCCCCCTTCCTTTTTTTTTTTCCTCTTTATTTCTTCTTCTAATCTACATTCTGGCAAATAAGCATTTAAAAACATAAACTTGAAGATACATTATTTCTAACCCTTTCTCTAATTTAGTAGGTCATGTTGAATTTTAATTTTGGCACTCAAATAAAAATAAGCTTACCAATCACTTCATCCCATTGGAAGCTTTGTTTTTACCTGAATTACCCTCTTCTGTGACAGCCTACTACTTCTCTACCTAAGCCTGATTAACTCGTGTGTTCTCCAAAAAGCAATGTTGATTAACTCTACAGAATTATAAGACCTTTTTTAGTAAGCATATTTATATATTTGGCTCAATGTTATTTTACAAAGATTCCCAAATTCTTTCAAATACACATTTTGATTACTTATTAACTAACACTATTCTGTCTTCAAACCTTGTATTTTATTTTGCCCTGTACTCAAACCAGTAGCTGAATACAGAAAACATTACAGAATGGTTGAGTGACTATGCCAACTGTATTTTGAGTGAACATATAATAATATGGATCAGTGATTGAAATAATAAAAGAATATTTATCTTGGGCCTATGTATTCTATTGTACCTCAGACTAAAACTGTCTACAACTATAACTGGTAACCTTCACCATCATCAGCAGCCCAGTCTGTACTTCTCCAGGATAATGAGAAGTAGATTTTTCAGTAAGATGGAAAACACTTAAAAATCAAGACAGATTACATTCATTGTTTTTAACCTCTTAGATAAAATTAGATCAGTCTGATAAACTTTATTCTGTCCCAAGCTATGATGATTCTTAGAAACACTAAATTTTCTACAAGGTATTGAAGAGATATATTCATACGATTATTCAGCCAAGACTGCAATTTTCTTGGGTCATATTTTTTGTCTCATTTCTTTAACACATAAGCATATTTCCCCACTACAAAATTATTAAATGAATATAAGCTCATTATTAAAAAAGAAACCAAGTAATGCTGAAGTACACATAACATTAAGAGTTCTTCAAACTTCCAGCAGCCCACATACACATGTTCTATACACGAAAGTTGTAATTTCATACATATATTCCAGACTAATGCTTAATGTGTTTATATGATAAGTGCTTTATGTATATATGGTATGTTACAAAATGTGTATTATGTATCCAATGTGTGACACATTCTTAAACATTACCAATATAATATCCCATGTATTTTTATATAAATATGATCATACCATATGTATTATTTTGAGACTTACTTTTCAGTTTAGCTTATTTTAGAAATCTGTTCAAGTATTTCACTGATAAGTCTAAATTTTGTATAGTTGTTTTTAGTTCTTACTTTCAGATATCACTCATAGTATTTCCCAAATTTTTATCTTGTTATTGCAAAATAAGTGGATTGTTTTCTTCAGTGCCTAAGTAAATGAATCAGGTACATCTTTTCATTGTAATATTTCGTGAAGGATTTTACCATGCAATTCATTCAATTTAATCTTTTTCATCTTTCCTAAATGATGTTGTTTAAACCTACCACATATTTAAATTTCAATTAAAACACGTTTTTACATAAACGATGCATACATGTAGTTAGTCAAGGTCTAACATTATAAAAACTAAAATTCAATTTTAAAAAAATGTATATAGCAAATTTCCCTATTGTACAGAAAAATTATAACATGCATACAATTGAAGTCATTTTCTAAATGGCCTAGGTAAACCCTAAAAATAGAGAAGCAGCTGAAGAAATGTACTTAAAGAATTCTTTTTTTTTTTTGTACTTAAAGAATTCTTAATAAGTTAAAAAGAAATTCTGTTATAAATAGTTATAAAAACTTTAGGGCTGGGGATTTAGCTCAAGTGGTAGAATACCAAAAAAAAAAAACCAAAAAACCAAAAAACCAAAAAAACCCCCAAAACTCCAAGAAAACCCTTCTGAAACAGTTTACCAATATACAGTTTAAAACACAGAAACCACAAATACCACAAATAGCAAGAGTAGTAGCCCAGAAAAGCAACCTAAGATTAAATTAAAATTTGTGTTATGTGGGCCTAGACTCTTTTATGCATATAAAAACACTGGAATAATGTGAGAATTAGTTTTATTTTCTAATAGGCAACATAATGCTATATTCTTCAAAAGGAATTCAAACCAAGTGACCAACAAAGTAACATCTACTATGGAATGTACTACTTTTAAAACAACGAAACTAGATATAATTATCAAATTAATTCTTAAAAAAAAAAGGTACCAAGAGGTGGAGGGAGGAGGGAAGAAGGAAGGAGAGGAGATGAAGGGGATGAAAAAGAATTAAGATGTGTTAAGTACATGTACAACTCTCCCGACAATGAATGTAAACAATACGTACTGCAAACAAGTACTAATAAAACATAAAAATTTAAAAATATATTACTTCTAGTAGAAAATAAGATTCATTTTATAATTCTACGGAAGAATTCAATGTTAATGCACCCTTACAAAATTCTTAAGGAGTGGTAAGAGTTAGGAAAGCCTATGGCTGCACAAAATCACTAACATCATTGCTAGTGAAATTTCTAGCTGGCGTGAGCTTTCAGATATATAGTAAACTGAACACTGTAGCTTTAATTGAAGTTTAAATGTTATAAACAGTTAGATGTCTGGCTCTTGCCTGCATTCTAATACCATCAGCAGAACAGAGATGCGAAGCATAAACAAACCTTTTAACTAGATTACAGTCTCTAAAATGGCCAAGAAACCTTCAGCATAAACTCCAGTGTGATAAATGTGGAAGAAGGAAAATTATTTTGGAAAAATGCTAAAATAATAGCCTCTAAATTTCTATCATTACAAAATCATGGCTTTGATTTTCTAAATGTTTTGATGTCATTTAATAACCTTTTGATGATAAACTTTGTACTTCCCAAATAAAAGTACTTTTCTTATATAGTAGCTGTTTTTGAGATCACTATATTCCAAGTAAGCAATTTATTTAAAAATCAGCATTTTAATTTGTTGAACACGGAATACCACCGTGGATTAAGTTAATTAATGGGTAACAGATTAGTAGACATTTCCATATTCCAGTTTATAAAGAACAATAGCAGTAACTACAAGGATAAACCTAAATATAATTTAGCACTCAATCACTCTTATGAAAGTTCTAACATCTAAGATACATTCAGTTTAAAAAAAAGAAAAGTACAAGAATGCAATCTTTTTTTCAGCACTAGGGATTAAACCCAGGAGTACTCAGCTACTTAGCTATAACCTCAGCCATTTTTATCTTTTATTTTAAAACAGAGGCTCTCTAAATTGCACAGGCTGGCCTTAAACTTGTGATCCTTCTTGTTTTAGTCTCCTGAGGATGAGATTACAACCACAGACCATTACACCCAGAAAGAATATAAATTTTAATAAAAGCATGAAGCAAAAATTTTGTCTCATTGCTGGAATCTTGACTGGTTGTCAAAGAACTGGGTACAGCATCTATGCAGAAAAATTTTCACCATTTCAAATTGGTGATTGATTTACATAACTCATTATTATCCTTTAAAACAATATATTCTAATAATATACTTGATATAGAATTTAATTACAAGTGCTCCAAGAAAAGGTTATATAGGTCAACTGAAATGATTCAAAATTGTCATATCCAACTCTGAATGAAGTATAAGTTTTTACATTAGGTTCAGTATCAAATTAATAATTTCCCATTATGTCCAGCTAGAAGGTACACCTTATTATGTGTAATAAGGTATACCTTATTACCTTAGTATGTGTAAACATGTATTTCATCTTTTCTCTTTGAAGAGTTATACCAAGTTATTCCTACTTCTTAGATATTACATGATATAGAACTATCTTGAACAGAAATACTTTGGAGTTAGAATCTTTTAACTGAGTTACTTTCAGGATATCTAAGAAAATTCAGTAAATTTTGGGGCCATAGATTTATTCTAGTCCAATGATTATTTAGGTTGTTCTTATAAGCCAGGAACCATTTGTAATAAACTTTTCTCTCTGAGTGGGATCATATGATATAGAATGTTCCTTTTTTTTTTTTTTTTTTTTTTTTTGGAGGAGGGCGTGACATTCTGGGGACTGAACCCAGGGTCATTGAACTGAGCTACATCCCTATCCCTTTTTATTTTTATTCTGATACAGGGTCTCACTAAGTCACTAAATTGCTCAGGCTGGGGTGGAACTTGCAATCCTCATGCCTCAGCCTTCCAGAGAGCTGGGAGTACAGGTGGGTGCTACCATGTCTGGCTTCCTTTAGTACTTTTAAACGTTTTTTTAAATGTTTCCAAACTCTGTAGTTCAAAATGCACTGGCTTAATGGTTATAAGATGATAGAGTCAAGATGAGTAAACAGTATAAAAATGTGCACTTAAGATGGACACGAAAGACAATCAATAAAAGAAAAAATCTTAATTACTCTTCTTAAAAGAAAAAAGTGTAAAAAATAATGCTGGTTAGTTACATTAAAAATATTTTAATTCAGTATCTATCCTAAAAAACAACTATAAAATAATTGAGATACCTAGAGAATTCAAAGTTGTTCAGTCTTATACTAAAAATATTTCTGACTTTACTGACGTACATTAACTGAATTCTATATGTGAAATATAATCATGAAAATGTTATATATACATTTCCCTTTGTTTAGAAGTAGTCTATCAACACATTTATATAAGAATGCTTTTAGTAAATTTTCATTGTGTCACATACTGTTGGAACCTCCAAACTTCATGTGAAAAAATGCTACTAAATGTAATTCAACACACATTAAAGGAAGTTCAATACAAGGAAGGCCCAAATTTGCCATACAAAGAAAAAAACTGTTTCTCTCTATTTTCTTTTAGGGTACACACTGGTTTGTATCTCTGTTCCTTATAAAGAACTGAGTTTTTTTGCTTAGTTTTGTGTCCTCATATGTGTTTAGAAATTTTCCATTACTCTATCGATGGGTATGAGGGTTATGATTTTACTAATGCTTTCCAGAGTACAGATGACAAAAACTTTTTACTGTGATTGTGTTCTGAACTAGAAAGGGCCATAAATAAAACGTGATAGTGTACTTTGTGCTGTATAATGATGAAATGTTCTCTGGTTAGTAACTGGTTTCCTCATTTGTAACACAAAGACAATAATGCCAAGTTCACAAGGAGCACTGTAAGAACTAACTGAAACTGATATATTTATCACAGTGCCACACACTTAAAATAAGTGACAACTATAATTATTACTAAAATAGAAATTTAAGAATGAATGTTAAAGAGATCAGAATTTATCATTCAGAAATCTACCTTTCTAGGATACTGTGTCAACATTAGTCTAAAACATACAGTGTATGACCAAAACATACAGTAAATGTTTAAATATTTAAAACTTGTTAAGAGTAAAAGACACACTGCCACTAATCCTCCTCGAAATACTTCACCTCACATGTACCATCATTCTTGCTAATTTCTCAAGAAGTTCTAGAAGTCCTCTTTTATGAGTGTCATATTGACTTTATGATAAAAAATGTGGTGAATGCTACCGGCAACTAAAGGCAGAGTTGTAGTAACATTACAGTGTGTCCTCATCCACCTCGTTCATTGGATCTGGCAACGTGTTACTTCTGGCTCTTCCGTAACGTCAAAATGACCATGAATCAATTGAGGACATGGAGATAGCCATGACAGCACAACTAAATATACTCACCAAAGAGGACTTTCAGAACTGCTCCAGAAAGTGGCAAGAATGATGGGGTAAGTGTGTTCAAAGTGAGGAGAAGGATTAATACCAATGTGTCTTTTATTGTAAAAAAATTTTTAACCATTCACTGTATTTTTTATTACACTTTGTACATGTTACAGAGTGAAAAACGCAGTAGTTTTTTAAATCTATTTTTCAATTACATATGAAAGCTATAACAGAAATTGAGACAGGATTTTTTTTGTTTTTGAAATACCCATGTACTAAGAAAATTCCAACTCACTTTACTAAAGCTGTAGAAGCAGTATAACAGAATCAACATTAAATATTGCAACAGTTTTAGAACTAAAATGGTAAAGTTTCTTAAGAGGATTTGGAATAGTAGATCTACAACATACTAAAAACTGAAAATGCCCTGAAAACTCCTAAGATGTGCATACTAATTAGTGGACAAGAATTAAATTATGCTCTCTGATTTGCTTAAAATATGGTAGAAAATATCTAAAAACTCAAAATGGAAATGTACAATGTTTTTTCAACAAATCACAAAACATACGTGTTACATGAAATGTAAACAGAACAAAGTTACTTTGAGGAAAAAAATGAAGTTTGGAGGACTTTTTCCTTTGGAAAAAAATTTAATGCACTATTTTGGTCATCTTCAAAAAAAGAATTATGGTTAGTACAGTAAAATTCCAACAATGGTAGCTCCAACTATTTTCAGAGTCTAAAATGAGTGAACTATATAAAAAATAGAAATCCCCAGAATACAGTGTTAATGAAATTTTTCTTTATATTTTTCTATTTTAATAAAATACAGCAATAGCCTTCTTAAACACATATTTTCCCCATTTAGTCAATTTAGTGTATTTAGGTATTTATTCAGTAAAAAAATTTTTTAGTCACTAAAAATGTATTTAGGTAAACCAAAATATAGATATGACCAACAATACTGTGGATACAATTAAGAAATCTCTTCACAATAAATTATGGGGACCATCCTTGTTTTTTTCAGATGCCTAGTACAGTGCCTGACAGACAGTAGATGCTCTATAGACATTTAATGAATAGCTAAGCATAATCTGTTATGCATATACATTCCAAATACAGACAAGTTTGCAAAGGTACATAAGTTGGACATGGGCTTTCTGGCTGACTTCATGGGGTCCCACTGATGACTAGGAGTAAATCTTCTTATCCACAGAAAACTGGAAAGTTGGTAATTGTCTGGGTAAGGACCAAAAAAACAAAGTCAGGGAAACACGTCACCTTAACAGTTGCTTTACAGAGTTGGTAAAAGTGGGCTAATCATCCCAACAACCTATCGTAACATTCACTCAATGAAATGAAATTTAAGTGCATTCTGAACATTTATAGATACTTGATGTGAAATCTTAAAAATCACTGCCTATTCGAAATAAATCACTTTTGTCAAGTTCCATCCTATATAAGGATTAGAAGGGAAAGGTTTTTACTTCTTATTAGGAGTACTACATTGTTAACAGTAATTAATTTGACTATTAATCAGAAAAAATGAAAGCCAAAGAAGAAATGAAGAAAAAAGTGCTGAAAGAAATTTTATAACCAAAAATTATACCAGGAAAGAAGGTAAAAGTGAAGAGAGGAATCTCACTTTTGGGTGTAAAGAAATTCAAATATGTCTGACTCTAAAACTAAAATACATTATGATAAACAACCAGTGGGACTTATTGTACACCAGGTATTGTGATGGAAGTGAGGGACTTACGTTTCAAGAAAACTAAAATCTTTGTTCTTAAGTAGTTCAATAACAGAAGACTCATAGGTAAGCATTTTTAATATAACAAGAATTCTATTTCTTTTATTATATGGGTCCTTAATACAAGAATAGTAAGTATATTTCCAAACTAACTGGAAGTTTAGGGGGAAATAAGTATTAAAGAAATTAGAAATAACTGTTAAAATAGTAACCCACAATAAGTAAAATGAATGCTTCTTTAAAAGATCAGCAATAAAAGACTGGACTATGAAGGGATAAAATTATACCTCTATTATTATTTACTCTAATATTCTTCAAAAAATGGGCCTCCATATATAATACCCTTAGGAGTTATACACAGAATTATGTATGATGGTTTCTTTTCTGAAAAAGAACAATGAGATAGCATAGTGTTAAGAGACCTGAATTCTATAATTTCTCTGCTGCCTAGTCACAGACCCTAGAACCCTTAACAAGTTCCTTTAAGACTCTCAACTTCAGAAGTATGGAAAATGAAGAGGTGAATAAAGTGACCGCCAAGATATCTAGTTGAAAGATTACCATCCTAAAATATCAGTAGTTCTTACTACTTAAAAACTAAAGCATAGCCCAAATAAAATAAAAGGATTTGTAAGCATAAATCATTATCCAACTGAGAGAAAGTCTGGAATCATCCAGCCATACAAGGGTTACCCTAGGTAGGATTGGTAAGATTAGAAACATTTTCAAAATGAAAAAGAAAAAAGTAAAGGTATTAAACTCAAGACTAAATTTGACTCACCTGCCTACTGGACGACTACCCCAAATTATCTATGCCAACTGTCTGCACAATTCACTTGCTTAACATTGATTTCATCACTAAGTTCTACTTTGTATGCCTTACATTAAGGTTGCTGAGGTTTTAATAATCTTAGGTGAACATGAAATGGTAGTATTAATGTTAGGATAGAAATCTGAACTTCGCACAGATTTCTGCTTAAGTACCATCAATTCCACTTCAGAGAAAGATATGAAATTATTCAATTTTATAACAAGAATGAGAGAAATAAGACCGTATTGTTTACTGCTACAAAGCTTTTCCCCCATGTGTAAATGTCTGCTTTTGCAGAGTTGGTAATTAAAATTTTACAGAACAAGTTTCTGCCTATGCAAAGCGTCTCAGTCACTTAAATACGTGTATTACAGTTTGACTTTACCATTAAGAAAATAAAAAATTAAACATCATCATGTATTTATGATATTTATGTCAAATATCTTTTTAGATTTGAATTTTTTCAATCCTTTCTAGTTGATCAAATTGCTGTTTTCATATTGCCAGTCTGATCACAAGATTGCCGTTTTACAGACGAATATTTTTTGCTGACATAAATTATGGGATCAGAGATACCAATGCAGTTACAAGAAAAAAAAAACCGGGGCGCGTGTGTGTGTATGCGTGTGTGAGAAAGAGAGAGAGAAAGAGAGAGAGAGAGAGAGAGAGAGAAAGAGAGAGAGAGGCAATATGTGTGCATACATCTCTAAGGAAAGGATAAAGACATGTATACAAAAATACCCTTCACAGATATAAGCCCTAGAAGGCCTATATCACAAACATACTAGCATTTGTGAAATAAAATACAGCACAGAATGAAAGCTATTCACTAAGAACATATCACGTAAAATTGGAGAATAGAGATTTTTATCCAAATTGCTATTCTATAAGCTTAAATTCGGATTTACTCTTCAATTTATGTGTAACTACAAGTAATATATTACTAATTATAAGTTCATGATTTCTTTGACTCATGAAAATATATTTTAAAAATTTGTCTCCTTTCCCATATAGTAAACAATTTGATTCAGTACCCCGGAAAATGTAAAACTCATCTCAATTTACAACAGTAAATAAATAATTCAGTTAAAACTGAAAGTGGTACCAATCCAGCAAACTATTGATGGAGAGGTTAGGCCTTCCATGCAGCCAGAACAACATAAAGTTTTCAATGGGGATTACCTGTTCAGACAAGTTACAAAGATTAGAAAAATACACAGATAATTATGAAATAGCTAATATTTTCATCTTATGGGAAATAAATACTAGGAACATGTGTGGGAAAAGCTAATACCAGCAGCATTTAAACTTTAAGCATTTTGTGCTTTGGATTTTATATATTTATATATGAAACAAATATTTAGCATACATGAAAAAGCAATAATGTAAATCAAATCCTACCCAAAGGCCTCTATCAACTAAAAATTTGAAATTTTCTATGCAAGTCAGACAAAACGAAAAATGGAGAAATTAGATTCGTAACGCAAAAAACAATCAAGTCTTCCAACACTCAAGTCAATATCCAAATCACATACAGGACCAAAAAGGGGAAAACACTCAGGTTTACAAATGGATAAGCAGTTCCAATACAATCCAGATCCCGACATTTTCCCACTCAGAAACAAATACGGTAGAGCTTTTTCTGGGGAAAAAGAAAAAAGCTCTCCAAATGAATTTTTTTAAGTGACACCTACAAAGTGTGCCTCTTTCTGTCTCTTTCCCTGGCGCCTCATTGGAGGAAGGAGGGGGTTGTTTTTGTATTCTCCCCCACTGTAGCAAGGCACAATCAGATGTTAGCTGGAGGAGAGAAACCACTTTTGACAACAGCAAATAAAAATAAAAGTGCCCTTCCTCCCCTGACAGGATGGGCACCCCACCTCACACGTCCCTCCCCACTCCGACCCCTCCTTCACTCACCCCCCCGGAGCACCACCCCCTCCTCACCCCGGAGCTCCACTGCGTATGTGGTTTGGTGCCACTGTTGCCCCGGAGTTAAAGTCAGAACCAGAAGATGCCCCCACAGACACACTTACCTTTCCTGCCCCCCACTTTTGAGTGCCTTCCCTGGAGCTGTGGAGGATGACACAAAGGGTAATAAAGGGGGGGAGTGGAGGAGGAGGAGGAGGAGGAGGAGGAGGAGAAGGAGGAGGAGAGCTGGGGAAGTGGCTGCTCCTGGGTGTAGTGAGATGTCTCCAGCCAGGGCCAAGCAGCAGCAGCAGCAGTAGCAGTAGCAGTAGCAGCAGCAGCAGCAGCAGCAACAGCAGCAGCAGCAGCAGCAGTACCAGCAGCAGCAGCAGCAGCAGCACCAAAAGGTCTGTGTTGCTAAGAGGCTTTTGGTCTCTTTCTCTCCTCCTCTCACGGCCAAAGAGAAGGAGGGTGGAGGGGCTCGGGAGGGAGGCGAGTGGAGGGGTGAAGGGGTAGGAGTCGTGGATGGGGGTTTTGGAAGAAGAAGAAACTCCTTCTTCTTCTCTTTCAGGCTCAATCCCCCTCTCAGGGCTCAGGGCTGGAGGGTGGGGGAAGGAACTCAGTCGCCTCCCCCCCACCCCCCTCAATTCAAGGTTGAAGTGGGGTAAAATTAGTGTCCTGTCCCTTTAAAAATAGAAATAAAAGGTGCCCCCCCTCTGCCACAGCCTCTCTCTTCATCATCAGCTGCTGCTGCTGCTGGGGTCTCTCTGCTTGGGGGGGGGAGGGGGGTTCGGGTAGAAGAGACGGGAGAAACTCACTGCGCATGCCCTTCTCTGACGGGAGGCTGGTTGGTTGAAGACAGGAGGAGGGGGAGGGGAGGAAATGAGATGTTTCCCCAGAAGGCTCCGAGGCACTCGCGACCCGGAAGATATTGTTGTAGGGGGTAGAGGGGCGGGGGCGGGGAGGAGGGGGAAGTGGCTACTTTTTAACACCCCCAACTCCTTCTTCCCTCCTAAGGGAAAGTGGAGGAGCGGAAGTGGGCGTGGACGGAGGCGGAAGAAGGTCACGTGCTTGGGCAGGCGGAGTTTGGGAGGAGAGGCGGTGCCTGCGCGGGGTATGCCGGGAGTCATTGTGTACTGCTGGTAGCAGCAGGCTAAGCTGAAGGGAGAACGCGGCGGGCTGATATTTGAAGAGGTATCCGCTGTTGCTGGATTCCAGCATTGCCTTTCTGAAAGCAGTCTCGTCTTGCGAGAGGTAATATGAGTTAAGCTGGCTTTTAGGGTGAACGTCTTTGCGCCGTGGCCAAAGGCGAGTCGAAAGTGAGAAGATTGAAAGCTGTGGAGACTGGGAGTGTGGTAGGGAAGCAGGCTTTTCTAGGCCGGGCAGGCCGAAACCAGGCGGCCTCCTGTCTCGTGCCCTCCCCGTGAGCCTGGCGAAGAATCGCTGATTAGTGTAGTGAGTCCTGAGAAAACTGGCTCTGTATGGAGATTGCAGGTGAAATTTGTGATGCGTCTGAGGTTAAGGGTGCAGTGAGAGGTGGAACCTGGGCAGGTGAGTCTCATGATATTCCAGAGCTCGCAGCGGGCGACCTGTCTCGGAATAGAGAAGTCTGGTGGGGGATTTTGACCAGCTCGGTTGGTAGCGTTGTTTATATTGAGTGTTGTGCCTTTCTTTCCTTGTCTTGTAAACTTCTCTGGAATTCTGGAGTGTCTTTGGGGAAAGAACAGGCAGGGAAGACGTCAGTCGAATTTCCCTCCAGGTCTTGGCGTTGTTGCTGCATCAAGTCTATGCCAGTTCTCAGAGGGATGTATGGGATTGTGTAGTTCATGATACTGAGTTTTGGGATTGATGAAGAGAGAAGAGGCGTCGTTAAAGTTTTCCCTTCCTGTAGTGTAAATGAGAAATTTTTAAAATAGACGTTTCATCTTTTATAGTGAAATAGCACATTCTTTTTCACACATTTCGTACAATCGTAAAACATTCCAATCTTTAAGTTTCCCTTTCTCTAGGTACTTTGACAGATTAGCACCTCCTTTTTCACATTTATTTTGCAGTCTTAATTGAAAACATTCCTATCTTTCTATGATCTTCTTTAGTAAAGGTACTTTGAAGGATACCTTGTGTGTGTTTAATTAAGAAGTAAAATTCCCCTTACATATACTGAGTGTTATTCAGTTGTATAGTATGGGTTCTTTCGGGTGTGAAAGTTACAGTTTTTCTACATTTTATTTCGTACAACTTGTGGCAATGAACCCTAGTTTTTGCATAATTGTGTAGTACTTTCTGTGTGTACAGTAATTATGTCAGATGGAATGAAAATTTTGCTGGGCTTTAAATTTTTTCATTTGAAAACCAAATGTCTTCTATCTTGTCACTCATCAAAGTATATAGCAAAGCAGTTAATGTACCTTGACCCAATTTTTAATTCTTTTTTATGCTGAGATAGAAAATATATAGAAAAGTGGATAAATCATAGACGTAATGAACTATGAAGTGAATCTGTAACCACTAAGAAAGTTAGGAACTAGAACCTTGGTGGGTACTGAGAAGTACCCTTTCTTCACCCATTCCTGACATTCCTTTCCTCACCCCTCCCTGATTTTAACGTTAGCTGGATTTTTATGGTAATTACTTACTGCTTTTCTTTCTAGCATTTTTTAAACTACCTTACAGCATTCCTAAACAATATGGAGTAATTTTGCCTGTTTTTTCTATACATAAATGGATTGTATATCATAAATTATTTCATATCTTTTTAAAATTCTCCTGTTACTAAGCTTTCACCTTTTTTGTATATTTAGCTGTATTTCATATATTTTCATTGTGGTATGATTATATTTATAGTGTAGTAAATCTTTTTTGGAATAATCCACAATTTAACTAATGGACCTTTTAATTATGTTCAGTTTTTAACAGTTATAGATAATGCCACTATAAATATTCTTATACATGGATTCTTATGTAACTGTATTTTAAATTGTGTATGTTTATCTTTACTAGATTATGCCACACTTTCCCATACTTTACTAGATTATGCCGCACACTTTTGCCATGTTGGATATATCAATTTGTTCTCCCACAGCCGTATATAATACATCTATTTCTGCAGTTTTACCAACAATTATGTCTCAATTTTGCCAATCCAGTAGATGTAGTCTTACCTTACTGTTTTAATTTACACTCTCCATGGAGGTTGACCACTTTTTTTTTTTTTTATAAGTTATTGACTGTTTGGATTTCTTCTTATTGGACTCTCTAATCCTCTTTCTAAATGTTTTGTGCAGTTTTTCTGTTTGGTTGTATTTTACTCAAAGATTTGTAGCAGTATGGCACATTTCTTGGGGCTTAGAGCATTACTCTCAGATAACAACAGTTCGTTTCTGGCTTATATACTAAATTACATTTAGTTCATTTCTGGCTTATATGCTAGATTGTTAATACATAAATTTCATATGTAATTTTAACTATAGGAAGCTAGTTTTCTTTTGCTATCCAGTACAGTAGCCGCTAGCTAACTGGATGTGGCTGTCGAATACTTGAAATGTGTTTAGTTTGACCAAGAAACTGAATTTTTATGCAGTGTGAATTTAAATTTGAATACTGATACTTGTTTGAGTTATTGTAAAAGCTTTATATTTGGGACACTTGGACATTAATCTGCTTTCTGTACTGTAAATTTTATAAAAATAGAGAGCGAGTTTTATTACAATAATTTAGCATATGAATTGGGATTGTGTGTGAATTTAAAATAAAAACCAGATTTAAAAGCCTTAGTATGAAGAGCGAATTTTAAAATACCTCAGTTTTTCATTATGATTATGTATTAAAATTACAATTAGTTTTACCTTGTTTTCTGTTTGTTATTTAATGTGGTAGTAGCAAAAATTAGTTTTGTGAGTGGTTTCTGTTGGACAGCAGTGTTTTTAGCTACCTTTCTTAATATTTTTCTGCATTTCTAACTGTTCTTTTTTCCTTTTACTTTAGTGTTTAGAAGTTCCTTAATGCAGACAATCATGTTGACTATTCTTTTTTAGTTACTTTATAACGTCTTTGCTTGGCCTTCAATCTTGAAGAATGGTTGGGGCTATTAGGTTGTAAATTTGTGGTTATTTGCTTTTCACTACCTTGAAGATAACATTTCCCCTCTTTTTTGGCTTCCATTATTTGATTTTGAAGCATCAGCTGTCAGTCTTATTTCTTGCTGCTTTGAAGGAAATCGGTCTTAAAATACTTTGTCTTAGTTTTCGTGCTTTTTTCCTGTGACATTTTTGTGTGGAAGTCTAAGTTGGATGATGGTTTATCCAAATCCCCACTTTAGGTTGACTTTTTACCATAGATAACCAAAGCCTCTGGTTACTTGAGCTTTGTTTCTCAGCCTTTTGTCTTCAAAGTGGGTGTGCAATTTTTTATTCCATTAGCAAAGAATGAGAATTCCCCTTGATCCACACACTCACCATCATTTAGTGTTGTCATTGTTAAGGATTTTAGCTATTGTAATAGGTGTGGATCTTATTATTTTATTGTGTAATTTTCAAATGACATGAAGTTGAGCATGTTATGCTTCTTTGCCACTTTTATTTAAGGAGGTGTTCAGATCCTTGGCATTTTAAAATTGGATTGTTAATGTTGCTTTTAAAAGCTCTTTGTATAATTTTGGATACAGGTCTTTAAGCAGATGTTTTTTCGAATATTTTCTCCCAATTTCTGTCCTGTGTTTTCATTGACAGTGCCATTTGCAGAGTAGAACATTTTAATTTTAATAAAGTCCAACTTTTTTTCCAGTACGTATCAGAAATTGAGCCCAGGGGAACTCTGCACTCAGCTTCACCGCAAACCCCATTGTTCGTCCGACTGATTAGGTAGAATCTTGCTTAGTTGCCCAAGTTGGGCTCAAACTTTCAATGTTGCTTGAGATTGCGAGTGGGGACCACTGTACCTGACTATTCCTACTTCATTTTTGAAGGATAATTTCAGTTAATATAAAAATCTAGGTGTTTTGTTTTTGGTTTGTTTATCTTTCAGCTCCTTCATTCCACTTCTTGCTTGCATGGTTTCTAAAGAGTTATCTGATACAGTTATCGTTACTACTCTGTATGTTTTCCTTTTGACTTGCTTAAGGATTTACCTTTTGGCTTTGATTTTTCTGTGATTTCGGTATAATATTTTATGCCTGCGCATAGATGTTTTTTGTTATCTGTCCTGCTTGGTGTTCTGTGAGATTCCTGGCTTTATGGTTGATTGTCTCTATTTTTTGAAAAATAGCAGTCATTGGTCCAATACTTGTTCTTTTTTCATCCAGTGTTTTTATTACACATATGTTACAACTTTTGCAATTATCCCGCAGTTCTTGAATATTCTTTACCAATTTTAATGTTATTTCCCATTTCATTTTAGTTTGGAAGATAACCAGGGGCCTAACTTTAAGCTTCATAATTCTCTTCTAAATCATGTCTATATTGTTGAGCCCATCAAAGGCATTATTACTGTTCTTGATTTCTAACATTTCCTTTTGCTTCTTTCTTAGAGTTGCAATCTCTTTGCTTATGTTACATCTGTAAATTACACATTATCTTTTTTTCCGATAGAACTGCAACATTGGTTTTAGCTGTTTTAAATTCTCAATTTGGTAATTCCATAATCTCTGCCATAACTGAATCTAGTTCTAGTTCTTGTTTCTTTAAGGTTTTTTTTCTACTTGAGATTTTCTTGTTTGTTTTGTTTTTTGTCTTTTAGTGTACTATCCTTTATTTAAAGTCAGACAGGGTGTGGGTGTAAGAACTGGGGGTATAGGCCTTCAAGATTTTTGTATTTATGTATCACACAGTTATCCTATATTTATTGTTTGTTGTAGCTACAGATCCAGAGCCTAAAATTTTGTCTTGTGTCTTTGTTTTTGTCTTACACGTTTTCTTTTGATTTTCCCAGGGTTTTTAAAAATAAGATTTGATCCATTTTGAACCAAAACTTACTATGCATTAATCTTTTTAAAATTAAATTGAAATTGGTAGAGCCTTGCGTAGTACCATACACCTATAATTCCAGCACTTGGGAATTCAAGTCATGAGAATGTAAAGTTTGAGTCCAGCCTAGTCAACTCAGCAAGGTCCCGTCTCAAAAAAAATGTTTTTTAAGTGTATTTATCTATGCTTATGTATATGTGTATATATGTATGATGCCAGGCATATTGCTGAGGACTAGCAGAAACTCAGAAGTGAGAGAAAAAAGATGGCTGAGTATTTAGACAGGAAAGTATTTTTCTTCATTTTAGTAACAGTAAAGAAAATGACAGGTCATCAAACGTTAACTAAGACTTTTGAACCTTGGATTCTTGTAATCTGAAAGTAGTTTTATATAAATTGTATCCATGTATATTTGAAGGAGAAGGCAAAAATATGTTATAAAATTGGCAGTGATTATTACTCTTTATTGTGAGCAAATTGTTTAGAAATTATATAAAGTAGTTATTTTGTTGGACTCACTCTGAGTGAGAGAGTTCACCAGAGACTGCCATGACATGGTTCACTAAACCGGCATATTATTATAGAAAGTATTTTTTAACTGATCTCTTTAGGAAATACTAACAATGTGTTTGCTTATCTGTGAACCTGAATTGACTTGTATATTGCTTCTTACTTCCCCTACCCTCAAACTTTCTTTTAATTTGTTTTTATCTTTCTTTCTCTACAAGCCCCCCAATTGGGTGTGTGTAAAAAATAATTTAAATTCTTTCCTCAGTTTATCTCAGAGACCAATAACAAAATACGAAAACCAACTTAATAAGTTCTCCTACAATATGTATTGTTTTACGTTATTTGACTACTTACCTAAGTAAGAATATTTGCTCTGTGAAGAGGGGTAAAGTTTTAACCTTTCATCCATTCTTACCTCTTTTTAGATAATGTTAACTACAGAGTTAGATACTTAAGTAATAGTAGACTTTGCATTTTAAATTTAAATTCTAAATTTGTGTTTTAAATCCCTAAATTAAAAGGAGGATAATAGTGGTATTGTCTTTCGTGTTCAGTCATCACTGAAAAGAAGAACCAGTGTTAATACTGCTTTTTAATTTACGAAGAATTCTCTTCAAGAAGAAATGTCCCCATCTTCTAGATCCTTAGGTGTTTGCCTCAGGAAAAAAACCATTATTATAAAATCACTTATGTGTTTTTAAATTACCATGTTTTAAATTTCTCACTCCTATCCACCAATTTCACAAATATCTTAAGAATTATTCTAGTAAATGTAATCTTCTCTGTTGTAAATTGTGCCTGCAAAGTGATTCGTGAATAATGTGCTTTTATATTTTAAACAAATGGATATAAAACTTACTCATGCTTTTTGTAAAAATACCTGTTAATAGAATAGAAAGCCCTATTTATGTGTCTTTATAAATACGAAAATTTTTGAAATGCATCATTTCAGTCACAAGATCAGTGATGTAAACATTTTTAAATGCGCTTTCCATGTAACACATTTCTTTCAGAAAGCAGTTTATTTCCTACTTTGATCTTGAAATTGTAAAGAAGTCATTTATGTTTGCTAAGCATCATACTGTTGACTAGAAGCCACTCTTCATTGTTGTAAAGATCTGCAGTTGGAACACCTACTGTATTTCACTTTCAGAATGAAAAATTGTTTAAATAATAAACACATGTTGAATTGAGCAAGTCAACTAGATTCAGTAATTATTCCTAAGTCAGCCCATTTACCTATGTTGTGTATTAATGAGCTGAAAGCAAATATGTGATGGCGCCACTTACACACCCACACTGTTATTGATGTACTTTTTCCTTAGGACTCCTCTGCTGCTCTTAGTGACTTTACATGATCTGTTGATACAGGGACCAAGGGAAGGTATGCTAATTTATATATTTAGTACTAAGTTTTATTTAGTTCTCATTCTTATATAAGTATTCAGTTTTTGGATTTTTTTTATTTTTGTACAAACTACCTTAGGGTACCATTGATCTACTGGATAAGAACTTTTTTATCTATTAAATCAATTAGATAACTTTAAAACTAAATAGGACATGTACACACGTATTTGCTTTTGTAGGGATTTATTATTTAGCTCAGGTATTTTTCTCAAACAGTTTGATCCATTATTCTGTAATTGTTTTTGGTTTTTACCTTACTCACAGGAAAAATAACCAGACATATGTCTAAATATGTTTTTTGTGTGGGTGTCTATATTTAAACACAAAAATGTGGAAAGTTGTTCATGTTCTTTTAAATAGCAAACTTGTTTTGGGGTGCTTGAGATCGAACTCAGGGCCTTGTGTTTGCTAGGCAAGTGCTCTACCACTGAGCTAAATTCCCAACCCCTAAATGACAAATATTTAAAAGCAGTATGTAGATGTTTTTTGGTGCGGAGGAGGAGGGGAGAGGCAGGCCAAGACCAATAGGAGTTTTGCTTGTATTCAGTTTTCCTCCATTTAAAAAAAATAGAAATGGTAGAAGTTGCTGAATTTTGGCTATTTACTAAATCCAAAATAAAAGAGTCTAAATGATCCCAGTCTATATAGTTTTTTTAAAATCCCTTTTTTATGTCGCATGTTTCAATTTTAGACATAATTTGTCTTCCTACTCTGAAAATGAGTACCTTTAGGCATCTACTGCATTTTTCTGTATTTTTGCTATATAATTATTTCCATATTATCAAAATATTTTTGCCACCTATTTTGCAACCATAATTTTTAAAATTGTTTACTTTTATGTCTTTTAGTTTACTAGAAGGTCACCACAGGGTATGTCTGTGTATGTCTATTTGTTTGTATAATTGTTTCAAATCCCACTAGATTTCAGTATTGACTTCTCTAGACTCCCTGGACCCCTCCCCCCACTACACAGCAAGGCCTCTTTCACCTTCCTTCCTTCCTTCCTTTGCTTGCTTGCTTTCTCACTGGTGATGCTGGGGATTGAACTCAGAGCCGCAAGCACACTAGACACATTCAGTTCCGCTGAGCTACATCTGCAGCCCAAATAAGGCTTTTCAATTTGCTTTATTTACTAAATTCACTCCTGCTTGATAAGGCTATACCTTTTACCTTTATAAATGTATGACATCTTTGCTAAATATGAGTTGTAATCTCTTAAAACTTTGTAGATATCTTTTTTGTTATAGTTTAGCATTTATTCTTTTCCCTTCTAAATTTTTCTCCTTGGAGGCCTGACACATTCTTTATACTCTTAGAATTTAATAATTGCATTCGAATTTTTGTCAGTTTGGTTTTTCCCACATGGGCACATTGGTGCGAAATTTGGGGGTTTTGTCAATGCATGTACAGCTTTTGAAAGCAAGGATAAAGTTGGGAGGTGTGTTTTGGTGGAATTTTCTAGAGGCTTTTATTTGTTTTTGTCATTAACTTTTACCTGCTAGGATTTTTTTTTCTTTGTGTATGGTGCTGGGACTCAGAGCCCAGAGTCTAGCACATGTTCTACCACTCAGCTATTGCTCAGCCCTAATATACTTCTTTCTACCTATTATTTTGTTTGTTTGTTTGTATGATTAGATACTGAGAAGAGAAAAGCTTTCTGATTTAATTTTGCTTCATAGCTTTTATCCATATGACTCCTTGTCGGAATTCAAAATTTCTATTTTTAAACATGTATTAATTTTTAATGAGAAAAATAAATTTATAGCCTTAAAAAAGATGTATACAAAAACCACAAGTAGTATAGATAGATATTTTAAAGAGAGATGAATTCTCAGTCCTGAACATCTGGAAACTAACCTTTTTTTTTTTTTTAAGACAGACTGGCCTTAAACTCACTATGTAGTCCGAGTTGGCCCCGAACTCACAGCAGTCTCCTGCCTCAGCCTCCCTAGTGTTGGGATTACAGGAGTGCACCGCCACACCTGGCCTCTAACCATTTTCTTTTAGAATGCATCCATGTACTATTTTTTTGTGTCCTAAAGAAAAACCCAGTGATGTTTTGATGACTGCTCTGATGTGTGTAGGTTTTTCGTATTCTTTCTCTCTCTTTTTTTTTTAAACCCCTTTTGAAACTAACCGACCACTTAATGGGAGCCCCAAGACCTAAAAGGTACAGCTACTGAAAGCAAGCTGTGTGACCTTGGGCAGGTCATTTGAAATGCCTATGCCCAGCTTTTATACTTCTGTAAAGGGTAGACTATCCACTCATTAATGTCTCTATCTTTACTGAGTTTGTAAGGTTATCCCTTGTTTTGAACTGATACTACCTTATCTAATAGGGATATGTTATTCCAATGAGGTTATAAACTTCTTGAGGATGGAGACCAAGTTGTATATTTCTTCACCTTCATAATGATTTTGGCCTTGTTATAAGTAAACACTCACCAAATGGGTTGAGTTGGGTTAACTTGATTGAGAAGCTCTGACATTGACTAGTAGCTACTTGATTATCTTATTAATTACAGTACAAGAAGGGATTTATATAAATATTTTATTTACTCCTTTTTCAGAGCATGCCTATTTTCCATATCATTTAAAATGTCTTTTTCCATAAGAATTTGTGTTTCAGTGTAGTGAAAAAATGTTTCTTTAAGTAATACTTGAAAACTGAAGCCATGAACTCATTTTATGTTTGTATCTCACGTATACACATATATACACCCACACAGATTATGCCAAATCTATGTAGTTCTGTCATATTGTTAATTTCTTGAAACAAAAGAATTTAATCATGATATGTTAATCACTGTATAACATTATTACTGGAAAATAGGTATCATGTTTTACACAGCTGACAGTAACAAGTTGAGTGCCTAAAATCTGTGACACAAAAGGATTTGTGAGTGACTTAGGATAGCAGTGTTATTTAGATGAAATAAAAATGTTTTGACTTTGAAATGTATTATCAGTTCGACAATTTGAGCAACTTAATCTTAGAGTTGATAGTGTTCTAAAACATGTCTTTCATTCTGTGTAGCCTTAAAAGATTGATCATTCAAAATTCTTTTTTTTTTAATTTTTTTTTTATTTTAAACCAAGAGCATGTATTGGTACATTCTACATACATTGGTCACGTTCATTACATTTATTCTGTACCTATACATGGTGCATCTTGGTTCTCCCCCTCTCCCCCGCCCCTCCCCACTCCTCCCTCCCTCCCTATTTATAGCAGGTTCATTCATCATTTTCCATATTTTCCCTTTCCCCTCTCTTTCCCCTGTTGCCTTTCTGCTTTTCCCCTTCTTTCTTTCTAGCACTCCTCTCCTCTGCACACCATCCTCCTTTTATATAATATCTATTACACCTCTTTGTCCTTATTTACAGTTATGGTCTCTCATATCAGAGAAACAATTCGATGCGTGCTCATGAGTGTCCGATTTATTTCACTTAAGAGTATGTTCTCAAGAAACATCCATTTATATATGAATGACTCTAGTTTATCCTTTTT